>APFE030265525.1:72105-96283 GCA_000404065.3 Pinus taeda | reverse complement strand
AATTGATTTGGTTTCAAATATAAAGTTGCAATACGTACCTTTTGTGTGTTTTGCACATTATTGAGATCGAAAAATTGCTCCATCTGTAATATCCATGTTGCGGGATCCTTGCCATCAAACTTCCTCATATCAATTTTTGGAATATGATGGTTCTTCGATCCCACATTAGAGTCTATGGAATCATGATTAACATTTCTTTTGTTCTCATCGTGAGTTTCCTTTACTACCCTTTCACCCTTAGTGACCATTTCTTGTAGCAACTTATTCATATTTATCTTCAATTCGTCCATGTCTGTCTTCAAATCTGCCTTCAAATCATCCATGTATGTCTTCAAATCTGTCTTCAAATCGTCCATGTATGTCTTCAAATTTGTCTTCCAATTGTCCATCTTAGCTTCCACTCCCTTTATCTTAGATTACATGCCATTTATCTTAGCTTCTGTTAGCTTTTGTGAGGCTGACATGTTTTGCACATGGTCTTGTAATTTTGATATATCATGTAGCATTTCTTCCTCTTCTTCATGAGTCATGCTAGAGCTTTCAGGTTCCTTACTAGGTGTTTGCATTTTCTTTCCTTAGGGCATCAGTTATCGATAATAATGCTCTACTATGCCCTTTGAATTCCTGCAAAATAAATTTTCAAACCAAGCTTAAGCAAAAATTTAAGAAAATCTACACACCTTTTTTCACTTTGTAGGAGCTCGATATTGCCTCTGATGTACCTCTGTACTTTCCGATCATCTAGTTCTGAATTTGTGACCTGTAGCAGCCCTCTGTGTCCTCTTTCCAATGCCACAAGTCTGACCCAAATTGGATTCCCCAAGGAAGAGTTATGCGAAATCTCCCATAGTGACTTGATTATATACTAGTTCAGTAGAGCGAACTTGTACGATGTGCCACGAGTCACTGTTTCGACCTTTGGATCTGAAAAATGCACACAAGAAACTACAATCCGTCCTCTTTCTTTACCTGCTTTCAATCCGATGCTCAGAGAGAAAGTTATGACGATTTTCCCCAGGTCACCTGTTTTGAATGTAATTCAGGAGTCTGCAAAATGACCAACTTCCTCAGATCATATCTCCGCAAATATCACGCAAAAAGTTCTGAATTCGGACCCAAGGTTCAGCAAGATTTATTCTCAAATGGTTTTTTTTTGCGACTTCTGAAATGTCACAGAAAAAAGTTATAGTGAAAATGCCACGATGACCTATTTGGAGCAGCGAAACCCTAGAATCCAAAGCTCTGATACCAAATGTTATGAAACCAACTCAAGAAAAGATAGAAAAGATAGATCAATGCCTTAGAATTCAGGCTCTTTCGAGGGGGGAAACCTCCTTAACTACATAAACCTTCCTTACATTACATAAATGAACAATTCTTTGGATTAACAAATGAACAAAACCTCCTTTCTATATATATGGAGTCTAAGGAGTCACAATATAACCCAACCGACCTAATAATAATAATATAAAGCCACAAAAATAACAATAGGGGGATTCTATGGGGCACAGTACTAACAATATGGGGGCATTAGGGGAACAACAATATTAATAACGGGTACAACTAGCATAGTAATGGGGTAATCACTAGTATTATAGGGACCCAACACAATTTACAAGTTCATAAAATTCTAATAAAGAAGTTCATTGAGGCGACAAACAATATGAATTTTGACTCAATCGCCTAACTGACAATAGTTTAGATAATTTCATGAGTTCAATCCTCATAATTTCGCTAAGTAATTTAGTTAAATATAATTCCACCAATATGCAATTGATAAATCATTAAGGAGGCTATTATCACATTTCCTAGAACTAATTTGTCTTAAGCCAATAGAAAAGATATCTCATCAACTTATCACAATAATATTTTTCTACCTAAATCCAACATATACAAAAGAATTACAATACTAGAGGATAGATACCTAGTTCACACTTGACTCCATATATCAAAATCATTTATTCCAAAAATTCTAAACCACCTAATGGTGTTCACTATATTGATCTTAGTATCCTCATTTGTAATAAAATGAAAATAATGGATTTAAATCTCCAACAAATTAATGTTACGAGCCTCTATCAATTTAAGTTTAACTACACATAATCAATCCTCCTTAATCATAGATATGAGATTTCATCAAAATAATTTGTTCATTCTAACCAAAATAATTACTTAGCTCATAAATATATGTTAGTATGGATTCCACACCCATACCTTACCTAATAGATATATGCTAGTATGGATTCCACGCCCATACATTAGCTCATAGATATTTGCTATTATGGGTTCCACACCCATACATAAATTGATGAAAGCATGGCCTTCAAGTGTTCCTTAAAATGGCTTCCACAACCATTCATGCGCAAGTAATTTAAGCCTCTTGTTTATTATGAAGTCCATACCACAACTTGGTATCCGAGTAATTTCAAGTTATATAATGTCAACCAAAACTACACAAAATCATGTCAAAGAAATCATAGGAATTTCATTCTTACACATTAAGAATGTAGTGTCCCTTCTTGGTTATATAGCTTTGATGACACTTTGAGAGGGTGATTTTGAATAAATGATATAAAGATTATGCATGTTAGACTTATGTATATACATGTATGTTATAGACCTTGATTAGGTTAAGTGCATATTATTAATATTTTCTCCTTGGTATCCTAGTTTGGACTAGGTGTATGACATGGACGATGATCTAGGATTGAGACACATAAATCCATGGGTTATCATGGTTATGTGGAACTCATGATACATGATTTGTATGGTTATATATGATTGAAATCGTATTGAGCAAGATATGGTAGGAGACATAGTTATTTTCAAAAAAAGATGCTCAAATTATAAATGATTGTGGAAGTTGTGATACATAATTTTTATGATTATATATGCTTAATGTTGTATTGAGCAGGATGCCATAGGGGATGTGGTTATTTTCAGAAAAGGATTTTTAAATTATAAATGACCATGGAAGTAATTTCCCCATAAACAAAATGATTGTGGAGTCTTGGCTCTATAATAAAATATTTAGGGCGTGGATTCCTGAATATTTAGTAAGATCAAGGTGTGAAATCTTGGATCTTTAGAGTAGCTTAGGGCACAAAGTCCTCAATCTACTAAGGCATGGGGTTGTATGCAATAGGGATGTGGAATCCCTATTCTCTAGAAGAAAATTAATACCACTCATGGGCAAATCATGGATGAATTTCCTTAATAAAATCCCATTTCTCACAATTATGGAGTGACTTTCTAAAAATAGAATGTCATGTCTAGCATCTCAAGTATGAATTTCCAAAAATAGTAAATCACCTTCAATCAATGGGTAATCAACTAAAGTTGAAGGAAAATCACTTAATTGATCATTAATCACTCCTAATAGTTCAACCTTGACTTAATCCTTAATATTATTAATATTATTATTATCCTCAATGAGACTATGCTTTTATTGTTAAAAGGGAATTACAAGTCACCTTCATCTCCTCTCTCCTTGATGATTCTCATGGCTCTATGTGGATATCTCTCTCTTTTAATAATACATTACACTCTTTTATTCAGTCACCAAAGAATGGTATATTCCTCTTACACTCATTAAAGACATGTCATAAAATATTCCTCCTACGCTCTCTTTAATGCATAAGTTACACTCTCCTTAACTAAGGCATGAATACCTCTCCTTAGTGGCATGGGTTACACTCCTCTAAATGGAATACAAGGCATGCATACTTCTTCTTTGTGACAAGAATTTGTTGCTCCTGCTATATATATGTCTCATGTATTCTCACTTGCGGGGCTGTGCATTGTAATACCAAGAGTTGGAGAGACTTGAAGATGATTGTGAGGAGGAGAGTCTTGGAGAGTTGCCAATTTTTTTTTGAAATGAATCTAAAATTCCTAAATTAAATTACTAAGTAGTTCTACCTAGTGGATTTTTCCATGAGTGGTATTGAGAAGAAGTGAAATTTATTTTCCCTAGTTTGCCTTCTATATCTCTCTACTGCTATATTTTTGTACTGCTTGAATGCTTATAGAACTCGGGGGTTCCAGGGAGAGAATTTCTTCCTGGATATTGTTGGGAGGAAACCTGGATGGTTTAAAATTAGTTGGTAAGGATATTGAAGCTGGAGCATAATCTCATTGGAGCTGGAGAATATTCCCATATTTTTGGAATTGTATAAATACACCGCGAGATATGTTCATAAGAATTCTTGAGATTTTAGTTCATTATCAATCTAAAAGTGTTGTAGAACTTAAAAATTCATTGGAAATTACTACTTTTGAATGTTTATGAGATATTTGCAGAGATGGTTATGAGCTAACCAATAATGAATGATAGTTGTGGTTGAGAATGTACATGCAGGGGGATTAAAACAATAATGTGTTGCCAAAGTTTTAAGTTATTTTTATAATAAATTTTTACATAGCAGGTTGCCCTGAGTTGCCTTAAATACCATATTATCATAGATTTGAGTGTTTTTTCTCCATGTACAGTTGTAGATGAAATTTGCACACTAAGAGTTTGACAAAAGTGATAAATGTGATAGTAGGAATGTTTTTTTGTTTGTTTTAATAAATCACATCTCTGGAAATTTTTTTTGAATTTCTGCTCAACACCAGGGCTATCCATGTCCTTAGGCCATTTAAACCCCCATTTTATTCCAAAAAAGTACCTTACAGAACCCAAATCAAAAATCTGGAAACTTTTACAGATTGTTGTTTTCAACTATATGTGTTTGTTTTCGAGTTTTTGATGAAAAACTAAGATTGTTTAGTCCCTATTTTAAGATGCTAACATTTGAAGTTTGAATTTCTGAATTTTATGAGTTGGATAGTTTGAAGAATAATCTAAAATTCATTGTTGCCAAATTTTTTGCAAAATGCCTCAATGGTTGTAGATTGCATGCTTGCAAAGTGTTTGTCAAAATGTCGTAATGGTTGTAGATTGCATATTTGCAAAGTGTTTGTCAAAAGGCTTGAATGGCTGTAGTTTTTGTGCATTTAAATTGTTAGATTAATAGTCCTACTTACCCTAGTTTCTATGTACTATAAATTTATGAATAAACTATTTGATGGATGTAGCTTTCTATGTCTGCAAGTTTTTGGTATGAACGTGAAAATTAATTTAATAATTTACTGAACTGTGAATAGAGAATAGGGTTTTTGTTACTTTTATTATCTAATTCTTTCATAAAAAAAAGGGGCTGTTGGAAACAATTTTACAGTGACTTTCTATAGGATTTTGTGCAAGTGGGCATAATAATTTTTTTCTAAGTTGTGTGTGTTCATGGGTGCATTCTTGTGCTTCAATGACTAAAGAAAAAACTATTTGTGCCCAATTTATGTAGTTTCATTGTTTTACATGGAACTTTTTGAAGAATAGCATGCTTCTAAATTGGTAACAGTAGTTGCTTTTGTTGCAACATTCATTATATAATTCTCATGATTGCAACATTGCCTTAATAGTTGGGATTTGAAACTTTTAATTGATGAATTTGGAAATGTTGTTGGGTCAATATATTTTTTGATTCCATTTCATAAACATGTCATATTTATTAGATCTATTAATGAAGAGAGACATATTCTTCCCTCAATTACCTTGCTATAGGTAGGTTAATACTCATACACTTATATGTGATTTTTGTAAATGAAGTATAATACTTTTGTGGTTATGATATCAAGAGTCAATAAATGAAGCTTATTTAAAATAATTTAGGAAATCAAATAGGTTGATATAGCTTAATGTTCGCACATGGAATTATGGTAGAATTTATTTCCACTCTTACTTAGAGCTCATGTATAAGTATGAAAATAGCACGTGCTATCATCTTATAAACTTGAGAGGAAATGTGTTTTGGAATTGGTCTTAAAGGAAAGTTATCCCTGACTTCTTATGTGATATTATTATATTGAAATAGATGAAGGAACTTGATATTCATGATTATTGGTGGCTAGATTTGCATACTTTTACTCAACCTTTTACCCTATTCCTTTTATCCATTTCATGCCTATAATGGTTGATTCATATCTTAAATTGCACAGGTATATCCCTCGTCATGTCTTTATGGATTATTTGTTAATGAAGCATAAACATAGGGGATTATTACCTAACTGAATTGCTAATTGAGTTATTTTTGCAAATTTAAAGGGAGAATGACCAGGACCATGATTCATTGAACGATGCTATCAAACTGGCAGCCCTATTCTTGAATAGTAGCAACAACGATGGATCAACCTTTCGATTGACACACTGTTATCTTTTAACATTATGTTTCATTCTAAAAACCACTATGTAATTAAGGGCAGACAATGTCATAATTCTAGGAGTTGTATCGTTGACAAATTGTATAAAGTAGAGTCGGGTTGTGAAAGCCATCATTGTTAAAAGTCATTAAGGTTGCAGGAGAAATACTCTAACTTTGAATCTGTAACAACACATTGTAAAAATTCTCTTATTAATGACAAGTTGATCTTCTGAGCATATCGTGATTTGTTGATCTTGCCACAGCCATGATCAGGGAGTTGGGCCCACTCTCCTGACCAGGTGCTACTGGATTATATGTGTGTTAGGTTTATTTCTATGAGTTTATTATTGTTGTGAATGCTTATCAGTGTGTTGCTATGAATCATTGTTCCTTTTACTCTTATTTTTGTTACAATTTTTCTTTTTAGTTTTTGTTACTCTTATTGTTGTTACAATATTGCTCGTTGTTACACATTCATGAATTTATAGTTAATGTTCAATGCTGGGTGGGGAAATTGCAGCGCTATTGGGTCATGAAAAATGTATGTTTTTCCTCCTCATTTACTTGATTAATCATATGGTTTTCATGAATTTACTTTCGTCTTGAGCACATTCTCGAAGTAAGATTGTGAAAAACGAATAAAAAGTAGCCTTGAACAAGTTACATTCTCGTAGTATTAAAAGCCTAAGTTTTCACTTTTTTACGTGCGAGATGAATGCATTGGACAATTGCTTTTCCTTTTGGATAATACAACAACTCCAAGAAAGGAAGATGTCATTGTTACAGTTGTGCGGACCATGCTTAAGGTAGGAGGAAACATACAAGATTGATGTGGAAATCCGATTGTTCAGCTGATCAATCTTGAGGATCTTCTAATCCTCAGGATAAGCTCTGATTTTGCTAAGCATTTCATAGAAGATATATAACGCTAGGAGATCAAAAAGAAAAGTAACTTTTGTATTCTTTGTAAATTCTAGAAAGACTCTGAATACAGATTGAACCTTAAGGGTTGAAGTGATTTTGTAAATACTTTTTTACAGTTAATGAAAGACTTGAGGTTTCACATTAAAATCTGTGTATTGATTTTCTATAGCAGTTTCTTCTAGAGGCTTTGGGCTCAGTCGCTGGAAGACCTACTACTTATTTGTATTATGATTTTTAGGCTTTAAATTGAAGATTTATATTTTTGTTCCTTCTACAAGCTGAGTTATATTATGCCTTATAGCTCGGTTAATATCGTTTGTATAATTTACAGAGAGTAAGTTTTTTATATGATCATTGTTTCCTTTTTGCGTATGCTTTCTGCAACTACTTCTAGCTTTGAATGTTCCTCATGATTAGCATGATTTGAGTAGTTTCCTTTAATATGTGTGGATTTTATTATTTGGGTTCATTTCATTTTGGCGTTAGAATATCAGATTAAGATCTTTGTTTGAAAATAATTTGAAATTGAATTATATTTTCAATTTAGAATTATAGAATAATTATTATTCTGCATTTTGAAGAGTTAATGAGTTGTTAAGCAATTGATTATTTCTACAACGATTAGTAAGGATTTATGATTAATTACCTAGATTTCAATATTTGATTGTTATCGCATAGAAAATGCTTACAACCTTGAAATAGAAAGATGAATCCTAGGTTGACATATTAATGTAGGATTAAGGTTGATTTATATAGTCATCTTAGCACACCAACATTTTGGCCTCATTGTCAGGGAGGTTGTCACGATAATAGTTAATTTGTATCTCTGAAGAGAATTGGCTATTGAAAACGAGAGGTAAGTGTTAGTGTCAGTATATGCATACTTCCATCAAGGATCAAATCTTCTCTTTGCATTTTCATTTTAGGCGTTACATTGTGAATTTTTTATCATTCCACTAGGTCATGCCAAAATGGTCCACTAATGGTTGTCTTCTTCTCAAAAAATAAAATTTTCTCTCATAAGGTACATTTGTTGACCCATCTGCATGTTGCATTCAGTTATGATTTCAGTTATGTTATTTTTAGAGTGAAGCTAGTTGTGCTTCCATTAGGTCTTAGGGTTCATTTCCAAGGTCTTTCCATTAGGTCTTAGGGTCCATTTCCAAGGTTAAAAGTATAGTTTCAAAGTGTAAATAAAGGGCAACAAATAAATGAGGAAGAAAAATAAACAAAGAGTTATTGGTAGGAAGTCATGGTTATTGTACAAAATTTTTATTTCACTGATGTAATTTTCATCTCAAATATATGTTTTTGAGATGAAAACAGAGTATTTTAGTTGGTTTATATTTTTTAATGTAATTCAAGTCATTTCATGTAATAAGTGTTTCCCTAATCTGCCCAAGAATTTCTCCTTGCTGCAAGTAATGAAAGCCATTGAAGAAATCAGTTCAATCCAAGCATCATCCCCCTGAAAACAGACAAAGAGAGAAAAGTATTAAACAAAGATTTGAAGGAAAGTAAAAATTCCAAAAAACATTATAAAGTGGGCTTTTTTAAAGAAAAATCAAAATCACCCTCTATATAATATTTCAAAATCATTTTTCAAATTCATCATATTCATTTGACAAAGAGAAAGAAGAGAGTTGAAGGAGAAAAGGGAGTTGAAGCCAATTTGTGGCTTAGCAAAGAGGAGGCATTGCATATAGAGTAGGAGGCACTGCGAATAGAACAGATTGTGGAGGCATTGTACATAGAGGAGGGAGAATTTCACATACAAACATAGCACTACACATAGGGCCTGTTTGCGAGTGCATTTTTTCACGCGCTACGCATAGAGCCAAAGCATTGTGCACCTATACAAGGCACTGTGCATAGGGTCAATAAACAACAAAACTACCCTATCAACAATCTAAATCACACTTTTTTTATCTAGAGCCTCTAAAGAATGTTCGAAAGCTTCAAATTCAAAAGACATGGATAAAGAGGATAGAGATTATGAGGAGGAGGAAAACAATGGCAGTGAAAGCATGGGAGATAAACCGCAACATCAGAGAAAACCATATAAGGGAGGCAGAATCATCAGAGAGGAACCATCAAACACCAAATAGTTACAGGCTTCTCATATGATTGTCTCTTGTTTGAGGCATCTAAGGTGTTATGAGTTTTGTGAGCAGGTAGAAAGAGTTCAACATCATCCTAACCTAACCAGGCTTTTTATAGCTAATCTCTGTGATAAGAAGGTAACTCTTGTCGAGGTGACATTACAGATTCATCATCCATCATTGTTGATGCTACAAGGATTCCAAATGTGGGGTAAAAATGTTATAAAGAACACGACTTGGATGAGCACTACTATGAGCCATACATAAAATCCAGGTACATGAATGAAAAGAAGAGGACCTTTCCTTTCAATTTCCTTGAAGACTAGTATGCCCCTATGATGAGGATCATTATGAAGTATTTTACATGTGAGGGTAGATTTTCTAGATTGTACACCTACCATATTAGGCTTCTTATTCACTTCACAAGAGGGAAAATGTTAAACATCCCATATTTCTTATTCAAAAACATTGAGAAGATGGCCTACATTATACAGAAAAAGCCATAGCCCAAACAGATGAGTAGTAGCTATCACTATTCCTTGATTAAGATGATTGTGCTAAATCATCTCAACCTCCTCAAAATCTCATGGGATATATTTATTTCCAATGACATCTTCAATGCTCCTAAAATTCATCCATCGGTGCCCCAAGAAGGAGAAAGGCCTTATAGTAATCCCAAAGTAAAGAAAAGTAGAAGGCTAAAGAGACTAAAGTTGTTGAGAATCCAAATGCCTGCAAAACATATTGGAGAGGGGATAGAAAGTTGTTTGCAATGAAAAGACAAGTGTTTACTGCACTTGGTATGGAAGGGGCCTTGACTTCTTCATCATCTCATAGGAAAATGCTTGCTCCACAAACTGTGGAAGGGGCTTTTCCTTTTTTTATCAACATAAAAGGTACAACAGGTGCAGCAAGTGCATAAAGGGAAAGAAAATTTGTTGGAGGAAATCCTCAATGATGACGAGGAAATGAAATTTGATTTTATGGAACATGATTGACCACAATAGCCACAAATTCATCATCACATTGAGATAGTTGACTCGGAGGCTCAAGATGAGGAGAAAAATGAAAATATAACCATAAGGGAAAAAGATGCACAAATCCAAGCACTCATGGACAACTTGGTGAGAGCTAAGTATGCCATTTCATACCTTGAGCAAGAGAACAAGCAGCTAAGTGATGAACAAGTCCTCATGGAGCTAGAAATTCTCAGAGCAAAGAGGCAAGGTGACAAAGGCAAGTCAGTAATGCAAGAAGAAGAAACCCCAACCACCTTGACTACAAAATAAAGGCTTCAGAATGAGATTGGGGAGGATAGAGAAACTTGGCTTGACAAGGTCAATTTTCATTTAGAGAAGCTACTACAAAGGTACAACAAGGACAATCAAATCATTAGGCACATGGCACGCCATTACAGGACCCAGAACAAGATTTGCAGCATAAGAGTCAAGCAAATCAAGACAAGGCTAAAATAAGCAGTCAAAGGAGAAAAGGAGGGTGATAGGCTTAGGTTGCTTTTAAAGCTTGCTTGGCTAACACAAAAAAATGTGGTGGTTTTCTCCACAAATTTTGAGTAGTTTTTGAGAATTTTTTCCTTTTTGAAGAATTTTGCAATTTTTTACTCAAAATAATTGGCTCAGTGGCGTTGCGCTTTTTCTAAGGGAATCTAAATAGGAAATGGTTAGATTTTTTGGATTCACAATGATGAGTACATGCACCCTGTGTATTTTCGAAGCTTTTAGAGTAGAACTGATCAACCAAGAGGTCAAAAACCACCCAAAAAATGACCTTTTTGCCTTCTTTTTGAGCCACAGAAGTAGTCTTGGGAGAATCAGTTTTTGAGGGGTCAAATCAACTCCAAATGGGAAAAAAAAAGCAGATTTCGAAATTCAATAGTATAGGCTTTCCAATGAGGTATCAGGAGGTCAATTTGGACACCGGGAAGACCTCCAAAATGGTCCTTCAAAAATCATTGTGCATAGGGCAATTTTATCCTGAATTTTCATTTCACTGTACCATGACTGTAATTTTAAGTTTTCTCTCATGGATGATGTTTTCACTGATGTAAATGGTAACTAGACATGTAAATATGATGGATAATAGTTACTAGAAGGTAGATTAATTAGATCAAAATTTATCTTCAGGACAAATGAATCAGTTTCCTCCCTTTAGAGGCAAGTTGTTAGGTTGCCTAGATTCTAATTTCTTGTCTAGTTTTTGATTGATTAGTTCCTCATCCTCGGTAATTGACACCTGAGTATGGGAGGAGGTTGAATCAATGTTTATATATTCTTCTTCTCTCTCATTTTTAAGGGTTGGACTCAATTGGATGCTTAGGCTTTGACTAAACATCATTTTGTATCAGTTTTTAGCAGGAGATTAATGAAAGGTTGCAGCTATTTCTTTTGGATCAATGTGGTATGATGTCCAGTTCATTTTTATCTATTTTTATCATATGTTAAAATGTATTTTTTACTTCATCAATCATTTCATTTCTTTTAAGTGGATGTTTTCAAGTTGGTAGGTAGAACCCATAGTATTTATGCTCTTCTTTGGGAGAATATTCACAGTCTATGTTTTCTTCAGTTTAGGAAGAATCCATGTTGCTTACATGCTCTTTCTATCTCCTCACCTATCTTGAAACACCTCACCCATCAAACACTAGATTGTTGAGCCTTGTGCCTACCTTGTCCCATTGAGCACCTTGTCCCATTGAACACCTTGCAATTTTGACCTAATTTCCTTGCCCTAACTGTTTGGCTCCTTCTCATCTAGCAAAACCCTTCAAAAATTAAATCAAACCTTATGCTACTGTACCTAGCCTAATATCATTTTCTTGGTCGAGTCATCTCAGCTAAGATCCTTATGGAGAGAGCTCTCTCCTGGCCTAGTAGGGCTAGCTACTTGGATAAGTGTGGTTTGTGGTTACCCTAGCATTACCTTCCTTCAACCTGAGATTCAATCTAGGTGATAACATAGTGGCGACCATACTGGGGAATGAAAGATCATAAATTAATCACCCAAGTAAGATGTTTTATTTGAATTCTTAAGCTTGTGGATGATGAGTTTTAGAATTTAATAGGCTAATTTGGAAAGTTGTAAAGAAATATATTAAATTTCAAAATTAGACATATTGGTTTCCTGAAAGTACACCAGATCCAAATCCTCCAACCATTGTTAGTGATCCTCATAAAATTGGGTGAAAATCTAAGAAAGCTTTAGAGAAATTTAGTTTAGTTGGAGAGCAATCAAGTGAGTATTTCATTCCTCGAGTTGATTCACTCCCAGGAAGGTTAGACACTTTGCAAGACATTGAGTTTGATATTAATTTTGAGCATAGTTTATTTCGTAGTAAATCTTTAATCTGGATTGATCAGAAAATTGTTGATTCCTCTATATCTCTTTATAAACCCATTGAAGACTTGTTTTCACACAATAAATCAAGGCCATACCTTATTCACACTCTTGATCATTTGCAGAACCTCTCTTCAAACTTAAACACTTGGGTACAAAATAAGAATCATAGGCCATCTTATGGGTTTCGAAATACCTCCTTTGCATCCACTGCCACTCAAACTATCTCTCACCCTCCACCTTCTTATTCACAGATTGTTCACACCACTCAAGTTATCATTAATGCCCCTTTGAGTATACCAAATATCCCAATATTTGTTTTAAATCTACTACCTCCCCCACCTCCAGTTATGGCTGCCCGATATGCATGCCTTTTTTTCCCTCAAGATCCTGGTGCCATGCCCCCTAATTATCAAACCAAAATCCCTTTGCTCGATGGCACCCAAACCATCACAGCTCAACAACACGTAGACAAGATGAATTATTTCTTTGACCTCCATGAAGTTGAAATTGAAGATGTGATGATGAGGCTCTTTGTACAATGTTTTGGAGGAGAAGTTTGGAAATGGTTCAGAGCCCTACCAATAGGCTCTATCACAACTCTACTCATCCTCCAAAGGTAGTTCCTAGATCAATGGGAGGTCAAGACAAATCCCCTTCATGTTTTGTTCGAATATGAGAACATCAAGAGAAATGTTGGTGAGAGTGCGCAAGCCTATTGTGTGAGATTTAATGCAGTGTACAATGTTATCCCTCCAAATATCAAACCACCAAATGGATTGGCTTTGCTTAAGTTTCCATATGGATTTGATGCCGATATGGAATATCAATTGTGTGAATGTGATCCTACAACTCTAGAAGACATACAAAAGAATGTTGTGAGCGTAGAAGAGAACTTGCTGGCCAAAAGAGCAAGAGTGAGATCAGAGAAAAGAGTGACCGTGAAAGAAGAAGCATATTATTCAGATGTAAAAATGGATACATTGATTTGAATAATGGAAAGGATGGTTGAACAATTGTCCATCACAGAGACCTAAACTGCAAATCTAAAACCCAAACTTTAGAGGGTAGAAACAACCCCAATTCTGAATCAAGAAAAGAGAGCAAAAAGAACCAGAACAACCAGTGCAACAACAACAGTAGATCAGAATTCCCTTATAGCAGAATTATGTTCAAGGAGTGGAAGAAGAAGAAGAGGAAGATCTAGTAATTGAAACAAATCACTTCTTCACTGCAGATGGTATGCCTATATTTCTGACCGAAGATGAGGAGTATGCAAAAAAATTTGACACTCTAAAGGATGAGGACTACATCTTGGCAAATGATGTTGAATCTGATGATTATCAGCGTGGTTACATGAATTCTTTGAGCGCAGAGTAGAGATAATATCCTATGAGGGGAAGAGATGTATGGTCAGTCCTATTGAGAAGATGAAGGATGTTCAGTCAAAGAATGATCTCCCATACAATCAGAAAAAAGGAAAGGAGCATGCTAATCAGAATCCTAGCAAGGTAAATCAACCATCAACAAGTACAGCTGCAAAAGAGAAAGATAACGAGAAAAAGGATGGTGCAACGAACGAGCAAATAGATAAGAGCGACATCAATGTCAAAGAGGTAGAAAAAGTCACATCTTTTAATTTAGAAACTGAAATTGCTAAATTTGAAAGTGTCCATTCCTTTGATCGAGCTTGTTAAGAATAGCCATTACAAACACCGTGTGTCTAGAATACTACAAATTGATCCTTTGTCTGACATGGTGAATGTAGAGGATGATCATCATGAACTTATTTATGGTCCAGCTATAGAAGGTCAACTAGAAGATAGCAAGGTCCCTACCTTTTATTTGAGTCTTAGACGGCATGAGTATATTCTTCATAATGCTATGCTTGATTTTGGAGCTTCCCGCAATTTGATGCCCAAGGCCATCCTGGAAAATTTGGGCCTGGATATCACCTGAAAATATAATGATTTGTATTCACTTGATTCTGGTAGATTTCGCTGCATTGGTCTCATCAAATATTTGGTGGTTTCCTTAGATCAAATCCTAGCCAAGAATACCTTGATGGACGTGGTAGTAGCTGATATACCACCTTGAATTGGTATGTGGTTATCTAGATCGTGGGGAGCCAAACTCAAAGGCACTTTACAACATGACTTCTCTTATGCTACAATCCCTGTTTTTGGTCAATTGAGAAATTTTTACTAGGAAAAGAAGATGAAATATATGATCACTAGTAAAGAGAAGCCCATAAATCATCCTATAAATGTTGTACATACAAATTTAGAGTCTTTCTTTTTGTACACTGATAGTGGATTGAATGATGTAGATATTCTACTCATAGAAGTAGAAGATTTACAGATATTTCTGAAAATTTTAGAGAAGTTCTTAGTCAAGCAAAGAAAAAAGTGATAATTCCTTCTAAGCAGCCCCCACAGGAGCAAAAAATCAGTGAAGAACAGAAAAATGAAGCAACCAGCAAAGGTAAGATTGAAACAAAAGCAAAATTCCAACATTTGGAAGATGAAGAAGGCCTTTGCAGCATGGACTTTGATGGTGCTTTTGTTAAAGATGGTGCAGGTTTTGGAATTTATATTCAAAGTCCTGTTTTTCATCCAGAAAAAGTTCCAAGTAATGTTAGAGTTTGTTCCTATAAATTAGCTTTTGATTGTTCTAACAATGAAGCGGAGTATGAGACATTGATTATAGGTCTAAAGATTTTGAAGAAGGTGGGTGTGAAAAGGATTTCTGTTTATGGTGGTTAAGAGCTAGTGATTAAACAAGTCAAAGGAGAATATCAAGTGAAGCATCCACAGATGAGAGCTTATAAGAACACAGTCTTGGATATCTTGAAAATGTTTCCCGAATACACATTGACAGTGGTGCCGAGAAGTCAAAACACCATTGCTGATTCACTTGCTACAACGGCGAGAAATCTGAAAATCCTAATGAATTCTAGCAATAAATTTGAAATTCATGTCAAACATAGGCCTATTTTTCCTGATAATTTGAGATATTGGCAAGTTTGTTGGGATGAAAATGAAATTAATTCCTTTTTGTAGAATGAAGGGAAGTTTAAGAATGCTTTCTTCGATGATGTTTGTGATTCTGATGAACAAGTCATTGACGTAAATCAGATGGATGTTTTACAGTTGAAGGATAATGTTATTCTTAGAGGTCTTATACATTTAGAGGATTCGTTTGATCAAGATGATGTGGCGAGAAAACCAACCTTAGTTCCTACTGACAAAGGAGTTGAAGATGTAAACATTGTGACAACGGACCAGCCCAAGCTTGTTAAGTTATCAAAACCATTATCTCCTTAGTCAAAGGCTAAGTATGTTAAGTTGATTTCTAAATTTTCTAATGTTTTTGTGTGGGATTACTCATATTTGAAAGTATATGACAAGAACATCATTCAACACACCATTCCTATCAAGTCGGATCAGAAACCCTTTAGATAATAGTTGAGGAGGATCAACCCAAAGCTACTTCCATCCATCGAGAAAGAGGTAAATAGATTATTTAAATTTGGTATCATTTTTCCAATCAGATTGTCTGATTGGGTTTCAAATTTGATCCCGGTACGAAAAAATACCAGAGAGATAAGGTTGTGTATTGATTTCCAGAACCTAAATAAAGTATCCCTAAAAGATAATTATCCTCTTCCTAAGATGGAACATATTCTACAAAGAGTCGTTGGAGCATCACGGATGTCACTACTAGATGGATACTTAGGTTACAATCAGATCTTGGTGCACGAAAATAACCAATACAAAACTACCTTCACAACACCATGGGGGACTTTTCAGTATGCCAAGATGCCATCTGTGCTGAAGAATGCATGTACCACTTTTCAGTGGGCCATGGATATAGCTTTTGCTAACAAGACGTTTTCTTAGTGGTTTACTTAGATGACTTGACAGTATTTTTTGGTTTTGATGAGGAGAATTTACACCACCTAAGGATTGTTTTTCAGAAATGCAGGGATTTTAGGATTTCTTTAAATCCAAAGAAGAGTCATTTTTCCATAGAGCAAGGTAAAATCCTTAGATATATAATTTCCAAAGATGGTATTCGCATTGATCCTTCTAGGGTGGAGGCAATTCAACAAATAGACTTTCCACGCAACAAAAAAGAGATCCAAGCCTTCAACGATAAGATGAATTTCTTATGCAGATTTATACCAAATTTGGCTAAGAATTTGTGTGGGTTAACTAATATGTTGAAGAAGGATAGAACTATGAAATGGGATGATGATTCCATGAAATATTTTAACCTGGTGAACCAGCCCATTGCATTTTTCAATCGAACTATTAGAGATGTTGCTATGCACTATAACATCATCAAGAAACAAACTTTGGCCCTTATAAAGAAATTGAAGCATGAATGTGGAACTCATAAGATAATCAATCAAGGGTTCCTTAGGTTTTACTATATATCCGCCAAGGGATTTCTAGGTCTAAAACCCTCATCGATACAACCAGGCTTTACTATAATCTCATCGGATCATTAGGCCCCAAACAAGTGATGGATGCCTCTAGATCTGTCCAACTAAACTATGAGGAATTATTTCGTCTCCACCTCTAGGCTTTACCATATATCTCGCCATTCACGAGTCGAGGATTCCTAGGCCCAACAAGGCTCCACCCTCTAGGATTTACTATATATCCCACCAGTTACCGGTTGAGGAGTCTTATTCCTCATGAGGGCATACACAATCAGGCTTTACCACAATCCCATCAGATCACTGGACCCTAAACAAGCATAGATGCCTCCAAATCTCTCCACCTAAACTGTGAGGAATTTATCCATCTCCATCTCCAGGCTTTACCATATATCCCTACATTGATCGATTGAGGATTCCTAGGCCCAATGAGGTTCCATCCTCTAGGTTTTACTATATATCCCATCATTTACTGGTCAAGGATTCCTAGGCCTAACGAGGGCATACACAATTAGGCTTTACCAAAATCCCACCTTCACCAGTCGAGGAATTCCCAGGGATTATGTTTCTCCCATGAGACCACCCAACACAGTTTTGAAAACCATCCAAAAATCCATCTCAACCAAAACAATAGAACCCCATCACACTATAGCTATCCGAAAATCGCAAGGCAAGGTTGAAAACCACTATCACACCTAGAAAAACCCATGTCAACAACAAAAAGAGAGCCAAATATACGCATGCATGTACCATGCATGCCAAAACTAGCAAGGAAATCATACACACAACTTGATACCTGCAAGTAATCCCATTATATCAATTTTATCCCGCTATCCCTTGCTTGGTATTTGCTTCCCTCTTCTTTATTTTCCTTCCTTTTCCTTCCTTCCTCCAATGCTAGAGTGATCCAACAATGCTCTATGTGTTTAGGAGTACGAGAGAGAGAGAAAATAGAGAGTGATCCAAAAGTAAACTGACAAAAGGTTGTGAATTGATCCTCATAAGTCTTTTTATTAATGAGGCCTCTTTTTTTTTTCATTTTCCATTATTTTCCTTCCGTTTCCTCCTCACATGTAACTTGTGACCCTTCACCATCCTTTTCTCCTGATTTCCATTATTTTTATAAACAAAATGCCAAGTAATTCCACTTTGCCAATTTCCTTAGCCATAATAAACCAAATGAACACCCACACTAGGACGTTTTGCTCAATATTCAGCTTGGAATACATGTCCCATGACCTTGTTTATTATTTTGCATTTATTAACTTTATCACATGGATTTTTGAACATGGTTAATACACTAATTAAGAAATTAATTTATCCACTTTATATCTCAATGTATTAGTTCCTTCCGAAGCAATACTACATTACTCGATTTGGCTATAGACCACTATTAGTTTAGCATCAACCAATGCAAAATATATTTTCATGCAGATTTTCCTAGAGCGTAGTTTCTAACTTGAGTGGCAAGTACACTTGTTTCTCCTGTTTAAATTCATTTTACTTTGATATGAATTTTATGACATTTCCTTCGAAAAAATCTTTGAAATTTTATTAATAAAACCAAAAATACAATACAACATATTGTATTTTAATTCTAGTAATTTTAACTTTTTATCATTTTTTAATTAAATCAACATTATGCTTTGTTATTATTAATTTTTATGTAATGCTTTATTTTATAGAAACCATAACATCTCCCCATATTAATATGACATGTTAATGTTTTGTTATGAAACGAGCTCACAAAAAGATAGAAAAGATAGATGAACGCCTTAGAAATCAACCTCTTCGAGGGGGAAACCTCCTTTACATTACACAGATGAAAAATTCTTGGATGATACAAATGACAAGGCCTCCTTTCTATATAAAAAATAATAATGTAAGGGAAGAATAATAACAATAGTGGGCTTCTATAGGGCACAATAATAACAATATGGGGACTACATGGGAACAATAATATAATAAGGGGGTTGTACTAATAGCAATAAGGGGTTAAACTACTAGTATATGGACGTAACATGCCCTTCTCCTTCAAAAAGTGTTGTCATCAATGCTTGAGTAGTTCTAGATTCTTTTGTATAAAATTCTTGTCCTCCCACGTGGAATCTTCACTATCTAAGTTCTTCCACTTGATGAGATACTCTGAAATTGATCTATTTCATAGTTGTCAATTTCTCGGTTCTTTGACTGCTTCAGGTTCCAATATGATTTTTCCTTCCTTGTCAAGTTCTGGCAATATTGTTTGAACTCAGATCTTTTGGAAATTTTGAATGAGTTCTCGCCCCACTTCATCATTATTCCATGCATCCCTTCCTTTTTTTATCGAATTTGGTTGGATAATTAAACGAACCTCTAGCATTTCTGCAACCATACATTCAATTTCACTCCTTTGGGCATATGGATATCTATAAGGCCTAATTTTTGGAGGAACACTTCCTGGAATTAAATGAATAGCATGATCATGACTATGAATAGGTGGGAGGCCTTTGGGAGTCTCAAATACCTTGGAATTATTGCCCAAGGCTTTTTAGAGATCTGGATAAATAGAAGATTTCGATGTGGGAACCTCTAGCGAACATAAGTGTGTAATTATGCATCTTGGTTCTTTCTTTAGAAAATTTGTTATTTCGTTAGACCTGATTATCTTTCATAGGTTCCCTGTGATACCCCTTAATTCAACTTCCTTTCCTTCCGTAGAAAATTTCATGAGAAGTTCTTGAAAATTAAAAGCTATTGTACCCAAGAATTGTAGCCATTGGACTCCTAGTACAACATCAGCACCACCCATTGAATGGAAAACATTGGGCTATTCGATACATATTCTCCCATGGATAGCTTGATATTATGGCACTTTCCAGATAATTTTATGGTTCCTCCACTTGTAACCATCACTGAGAACTCTGGTGCTGGATATAGGAAGCAATTCAATTCCTTGGCTATCTTACAATGAATAAAATTATGGATACCACTCGAATCAATCAACACTATTACCTTTTCCTTCTTGATATGTCCTTCTATCTTGATAATTTAAGGAGTGGTAATTCTAGCCAATGCATTACAAGATACTGTCAGATTCATTTCTTGATTCCCAATGTGATCTTTCACTTCTTGAACCTTTTTCTTCTTGATATATCCTTTTATCTTAAGAGTTTGAGGAGTGGTAATTCTTGCCAATGCTTTACAAGATATGGTCGGATTGATTTCTTCTTTCTCCGGGGTTGGTTCTTGGTGTATAACCTCTTCTTTTGATGTTTCTTAATCCTTTTCTTCCTCCTCTTCATAATCTATGTAAAATAATTTCTTGTCAGCACACTTATGACCTTTAGTGTATTTGCTATCAAAACTGTAACAAAGCCCTTTTTCTCTTTTTTCTTCTAACTGTTGGCATTTGAAACTTGTAGGTTGTGGTAGGCTAGGAGAAAAAACACTTCCATATTTATAGTTGTGAGTGGTTGGATTCCTTGTTTCCATAATTCCACTTTCAATTTTTCTTTCAAACCTAAATTGCTTCTCCAATGAATTAGGTTCTCCAAGACGAACCTCATGTTGAATGTTATCCTTTAAAATCCCTATGAAGACATCAATCCTTTTCTTCTATGGAATATCATTTACCCTTATATTCAATTTTTGGAGGTACTTAATGTGATATTCCATTAAACCCTTTTGTTTGAGATTTATCAATTAGCTAAAGAAAGTGTTACTCTTTGTATCCTCATAATGTGCTCACTTCTTTTGTGAAAATTGACGAAGTGACAAGTGCTTTACGAGAACAAAGCCCTTTATACCATAAAAATTGATTCGGTTCTAAATATAAAGACGTAATATGTACCTTTTGTAACAGTTGTATACCATGTAGATCAAAATATTACTCCATTTGTAGTATCCAATTTACCGGATCCTTGCCATCAAACTTCCTCATATTGCATTTCTTGATTTTAGGAGATTGATATTGAATCTTTTGTATCTCTATAATTTCGGATCTCCAAGGTCTAAAATTGCATCTTTTGGTTGACCTCTGAGTCCTCCTTATAACCCACAAGTCAGATCAAGATTGGATTCTCCAAGGAAGAGTTATGCCAATTCTCCCATGGTGACATGATTATAGACTAGTTCAGTAGAGCGAATTTGTACGTAGTGCCATCTATCATTGTTTTGAACTTAGGACCTGAAACCGATATACAAATAGCTACAATTCGTCTTATTTATGTAACTTCTTATGAAATTTCAATCGGATGCTCAAAGAGACTATTATGAGGATTTTCCCAAGGTCACCTATTTGGGATGTAATTCAGGAGTCTTCAGAAACCTTAAATGTCTTGGACTGTATTGCCGAAAATATAGAGAAACAAGATCTGAAATTATGGTCGGAGCTTCACCAAACTTTCAACTCAAATGGGTTTCAATTTCAAAGTCTAAAACTTCGTAGAAAAACAATTATAATGAAAAATCTATGATGTCCCATTCGAGATGGAATTTTGGAGCTTGCAAAAGCCCTAACTTCCTCAAATGAGATTTTCGAAAATATTGCGAGACAACATTTGACATTCAGACCCGAGGTTTAGCGAGATTTTTTCTCAAATGGTTTTTTTATTTTGCTTCTTAAACATCACATAAAAACGTTATAGTGAAAATTCCATGATGACTTGTTTGGAGCAGCAAAAATCTAGAATCCAAAGCTCTGATATGAAATGTTATGAAACCAGCTCACAAAAAGATAGAAAAGATAGATGAACACATTAGAAATCAACCTCTTGAAGGAGGAACCCTCCTTTACATTACATAGATGAACAATTCTTGGATGCTACAAATGACAAGCCCTCCTTTCTATATATAGGATTATAAGGGGGCATAATATAATGATAGCTAACATAACAATAATAATGTAAGGGCACAATAATAAAAATAGTGGGCTTCTATGGGGCACAATAATAACAATATGGGGACTACATGGGCACAACAATATAATAAGGGGGTTGTATTAATAACAATAAGAGGTTAAACTACTAGTATAGGGACCTAACATGTTTACACTCATTTACAACCACTACAACATCTCCCTATACTAGGCTATAAAGACTATTTGGGCACAAAAAGTTAATTAAACCTATACATTTAATTATGAATATTTTAGCAATTATGAATATTTTAGCAATTAAAATACCTTATAAAATTAAAATTCAAAATTTATTTATTTATTATTATAATTTTAATTTACATTTAAACTATATAAATTGAAAAAACTTCTCACTCCATAATTAGTTTTTTGTCCATCAAAAGTTTCTATTAACTCATCAAAATATGACAAAATGTCTATCCAAAATTTGTTGTTCTTCCAACCCCACTCTCAATAGATTTGTTGGCTAGAAGAACAACCCAACAATTGATTACAATATGCCAAAAGATTTTCAAAATTGAGAACCTAGAAGACCAAAATGCCCAAAAGACTCCCATGATACAAACCAAACCCATACACGTCAAAGAAAAGAAGGATGATCTAGACCATTTTATGATGGATCGAGATGTCCTATATCTTTATGAAGATGAAATTCAACATGACCCAGACACCCCTCCAGCTCCTCCATTTGTTCATGTAGTTTCCTCTAGCCACATCGAAGTGGTCTAAGATGATCTTGCATGTTCCATTGATTATGTTTCATGTCATTCATGAAGTTTATCATTTCATTGTAATGATCGTTCCTATTTCGACTCAAATGTTCCAGAAGTTTTGTGACTTTCCTTGGTTGTATTTCTAAGGTGTTTAAATAGGATGGAAGAAAGACATCATCCAGTGATTGGTCAGGATTGTGGGCCACCACTTCATCCAAATCTGCATCCTGGACCCTTTCTTCCTTCATTTTCACCACTTCCCTTCCTCATTCAACTTCCTACCCCCGCAGACCAATCCCTCTTCTCGCATGACCTCTTTGTCGAAGAATCATTATAGCCCCTCCAACCCACCGCAATTCGCTCCAAGTTTCCTTATATATATGATAAGTAGGGAAATTTAGCACCCTCTAGTGTTCAATTGAAGAGTGCTAGAGCTGAAAGTTTCTCACCACCTTTGTGGGTGATCACCACCAACAAAGATCCTCTCCAAACCTTACTATCTTGTCAATACTGAAAACCCACCTTGATTGCTCCCCACCTTCCCATCCCCACACCCTCCTGCTCTAACAGTTAATCTCTCACCACATAATTAGAGTTCACGTGACTATAAGGACACCACCCCACCCCCAACCTGTTGTAACCAAAAAATAGGACTCTGACTAACAGCATGGTCATGTTCATACCCATTCCGAGAAGCAACGCTAAAACATAGAATTACCGCCAAAAAAAATAATGTCGACACTGCTCTTGAGATCCCACCCCCCTCTAAAACTAATCATAGCAACAAGGTCTCAAGAAATCCAACCCTCCTCTCTCTCCAAATTTTCTAAGCCCGAAAGCCAAGTATAAACAATAAAACCATTAACATAATTACAATATGCCTAGCCTAAGTGCAAGCCTAGGCTACCCACAGTAGGGCATGGATAAAACCAAAGACTAATGCAATCGCTAGAAGCCTCCCCCAATAGATAAGACTAAAGGACACTATGAAAGATGAGATACCCTTTTAGTGAACTTACTAGGGTGACCGAAACCAAACACCAACTTTGCAATGCTACTTCTAGACACCAATTATGCGTTTTCCACTTTTTTGTCCCTCTAACGCCTTCACCGCACAACCTCTAATTAATCTCCTCTCCAGGATCCCAGACCTGTTGTTGGTAACCTCCAAAGTGTGTGGAAGAAATCCTTGGTTGCAGAAAACAAACAGTAACACTAAGAGCCACATGTGATGTTGGTAGCTATACAAAAACTTCATTACTATTTGCCACAGTCACAACCACCCATGCCGATAAGTGTTAACAACATTCATTAGATTACCTTCCCCATATAAAAAGGACTTGTACATCACAAAAGTTCCATGAATTGGTTGCATATATGACACATGTCATTTATACTAAGAGTTCAATTCTTGAGAATGAAATAATGTCTACCACCATGCCGCTCATCAAACTTTTCATCCACCCTATTGAAACAAAATTAAACTATATATAAAATAT
>APFE030265525.1:31947-71707 GCA_000404065.3 Pinus taeda | reverse complement strand
TTTTTTTTCACAATATATATAAAAAGAGATAAAGTTTTAAAATTAATTTTGATAACACAAAGAATAATAGAATATATATAAGATAGTCTTTTATTCATTTTGTTCGTTAAGTGGTGAGTATTGAGATCATCTTTATAAGTTTAAATTTTGGTTTATAGAAATAAATTTTTTTCCACAAAATTTAGAACCACCAACTTTCGCATACTTTAACAATACACTTCATCACCATCTATATTTTTACTACATGTAAACAATAATATTTTATTTATTAGCAATATAATTATGACTAAATATTTAATTATACAATCATAATGTATTAAAATAAAATTTTGAATGTTTTAAATTAATTTTTTATTTCTTTAAATTTGAAACTTAAATTCAGTGGTTTTTTTAATTTTGCAAACTTTTATTAATAATATTATTTTATTTATTTTATTTATAAACTTAATTAATAATAATTTTAATTAAGTTATTTATATTTAACAATAAAAGTTGTTTATATTAGAGATTTTGAAAAAATCAATATTAACCTTTCATTATCAATTATTAAATTGTATTATATCCAAATATTATTAATTAAAAATAATTACTGAATACAAATTCAAAAAATTAATAACCGTAAATAATTCTATTAATTAATAATATTATTTGTAATAAATAATATTATTCTCTTAACCTAATTAGTATTAATAACCCAATGTGTTGCTCTAAAATATGTTCTCTATCTTTGCTCTAAAATATGTTCTCTATCTTTTACCAAAAGGAATAGGGGATGAAACTTATTTTATTCAAAAAGGAGCATTGTATTTTATCTATCATATATTTTCGAAGTTTTTGGCTTAAAATTGGGGTGGAGATTTGTTGAAATTCGAAGTTTATTTAAAAGTTTTAGAAAATTTCGAGATGTGGAATTCACATATGCAATCAAAACCAATTTTAAACAATAAAGGCCAAAATTTCATAAAAATAAATTAGCCAAATTCAAGTTAAAAACTCCCCAAAATAAATCATTATATTGTAACCAAAAACTTCAAAACATCTAATATTTAGACAAAGCCAAAATATATATATGAAATAGAAAAATATTATTAAATAATCCATCCATGCCATTGTTAAAATAATCTACCATAAATGGCCCTATTTAAATTTAATGAAAATTGATAATATTTATCTTTAATTTTTTTAATTTGAATGAAAATTTTCATAATATTTATCTTTAATTTTTTTAATTTGAATGAAAATTTTTAGAAAATTTATGATATAGCAATTCTTAATATCTAACATTACACCAATAATAATTATTTCATAAATGCCATAGCTTCCGATTATTAAAGATTATTAATGCCGTGAACTATTACTAAAGATTTTTCGGTTTGCTAAATACATGTATCTTTCCGTTGATTTTTTGGGTTTGCTAAATAATCGTATGATTTTTGGGATATCAATCTTTTAGTTACATGTGTCAGATTTAGGCGGTTTCTAATGTTCCGCACACATCTCCAAAAGAAACTTGAGTAGAAAATACAACTAAGCTGGTATTACAACAAAATGTGTGGGTCAAAAATACAATTTTACAACATTACATTCCAAACTAAGCTGGTATCCATGCCATGCCCGTTTATGATCTATGAGCATGTTCCAATTAACTTCAAATAAGCATAAACGAACTGTAAAGGTGCATTTGTAGCTGTAGTCCCCGTCAAATCTGGTCCGCCTCTTCTTCTTCTCGGTCTGCACAATAGTTGTAAGCCTTTAGCGTCGTCGTAGGGGTGGGGTTTTGATAAAATCCCATGGGGCTATTCAGGCAACCCCAACCAGACATTACTTTCCACCATGGCCCGACAACCATGGCCATAGCAATGCATTTAACGGGATTTCTGCGCCTTTTCATGACAGCAACGCAACATTTTATGTTTTCTGAGACACGAATAGCGAGTTTTTTGCAGTCTATGGAAGCGTTTGAAGGGCCTTCCTCACAGCCCAGACCTACATAGAACATTGAACAGGCGATTATTTGATCATAACATTTAATCGCCAGAGGATCAAACAAAACATAAGCGCTGACTGGAGTCATCATCATATAGTGGTCACCATGCTGTCACCCGATCCGATAAAGAGCAGCCCGTCGTGCCGCACGACGACAGTATCGACGGTCTCACTGTGAGCTCCGATCGTCTCGATGCACTTCGACTCCACCACCTCCGACACTTTCCACGGCCTATCGAGCGATAAAAAGGCGAAAGTGTGGGAAATGCGGGAGTTGAAGCGCATCGAGACGATCGAAGCTCACAGCAGACGGGCTGCTCTTCACCGGATCCGATGACTGCAAGGTGAAGGTATCGAGTCAAATAGAGCACCCCCTTCTGCAACAACCCTCTCTATATATTGACGGCCTTGATGTCTACAACTCTGAAATCTACAACTCCTTCTCACCGAACGTATCCAATCTCTGACCACTATTTATACTGCAAGGCTAAACGACCAGAAGGATTTGAAAGAGATAAGAGGTGTAAAATCTCAGTACAATTACCTAATCCCAGCCTGTGTCCATACACCCAGAATTTAACGTCCCCAACTACTTAGACTTAATGGTATTCATTTTCTTTTCTGAAAGTCTACCTTCAAGGAAAATCTTTGCTTGGATACGCGGTTTCCATTTGTCAATGCCCCAGCGTCAGAGCTATGTGCTTACTTATGAAACTGCAATCAAAGCTCTTCCATCTTGTCTTTCGTGGATACATTCAGAGAAGGACAAATCGCGCAGTTTCCATGTGAAAATCCCGCAGCATCTATGCTGCAATTACTTTCATTTAATAATTTAAGAAGGACAAATCGAATCTTACCAAATGCGGTATCCATTTGTAAAAGCCCAGTATCCATGTGGATTTTGATAAGACTTTGAGCAAACATGTTCAGTCTTTGGATAAAGCTTTGAGCAAACATGTTCAGTCTTGTCCTTTTCGATAGTATGAAACATCTTCAATCATGTGCTGTGCTTTTGCAGAAAATTTAAACCAAGTATCTTAAAGAGAACAGCTTTCCTTAATAAACAAAGAACCAGATGTTTACGAAGTCCAACCCTGTCGAGAAAATGGCCTAGCATAAATGGCCTAGCTTTGAAAACTGAGAGGTATTAATGACTATAAATTGGATATATACTTTCCATATATTTGGCAGGGAACCAAAGTTTTCTTCAATGCAGTATTAATGACCATCTATATATATACACATCACAATTCGGTAGCCTGCCGGTATTAAGTATTTTATTTACTTCTAATTAATTAATGAAAACATGAATCCCATTTTGGTAAGAATTAAGTATTTTCTTTACTATAAATTAATGAAAAGATAAATTTGATAAGAAAGTAAATTTCTCAATATTTATCAATACTGTTGATATACATAGGTGTATATGAATTATAACCATATTTATGGATATGGTTGATATACATAGGTGTATATGAATTATAATCTAATTTATCAATAAGGTTGATACAGGCCAATAAGTTTATATCAACTACGTTATTAATTATTAAGTGTATTTTTTTAATTAAAAACTAATTATATATTACTCTTAATAACTATATAAATAATAACATACACACATATATAACTAAAATATAATTAACATATAATAGCAATTACTTACTATTAATAGTATTATTTATCTCTCACCATTATTTGTATGGTCAATAATATATATATTATATATATATAATATATATATAATATATATATATATATAATATATATTATAAAGCCAAAGGTATCAAGATTATAAACTCAAGGATTGATATTATGAACCATTTGAATTAGTATTATTAATCCAAGGGTTGTTACTATTATAAGATCAAAACATTAGTAAACCCAATGACTATTATTCTAAATATGAGGAATTAATATTAAAAACATGAAGGATTAATATTATAAACTTTTGGGATTAATATTTTAAACTGAGGGGATTAATAATATTATAAAACGAAGAGATTATTAATATTATAAACCGAGGGGATTGTTAATATTATAAAACGAAGAGATTACTAGTATTATAAAATCAAGTGATTAGTCAACCCAAGGGATTAATAAACCCAAGGGATTATTAATATTATAAAATTAAGCGATCAATATTATAAACCCAAGCAATTAATCAACCCAAGCAATTAAGAAACCTAATAGATTATTAATATTATAAACCCAAGGGATTAGTATTATAAACCTAGGTGATTAATAAACTCATGGGATTAATATAAACAATAGGATTGATACTATAAACTATGAGATTAATATTAAACCCAATATAAAAAACCCTAATATTATAATCCCAATATTAAACTCTAAAATTATAAATATAATATTAAATACAATATTAGAAACCATAGTATTAAACCCCAATTTTCTAATGTCACATTACAACATTGAATAAATTGAAATGAAATGTAACATTGCAACAATCATTATTAGACTGATTATCGCATTGAGACAATGTTTGACACAATGCAATGTTGAGATTTTTTTTAGACAAATGTGACACTAGACCATGCTTTACCATGATTGACAATGGTTGACGATGACTGGCAATGATTCACCATTACTGACAACAGTTGTCCATGGTTGATTTTCATATTAAAACAATCTTTATCTAGGAATATGAATCCTTAGATTAATAAACCCAAGGGATTGATATTATAAACGCAAGGGGTTAATACTAAAACCCCAAGGGATTATAAACCCAAGGGAATAACAATAAACCCAAAGGATTAATATTATAAACACAAGGTAGATAAACACTAAGATAAATATTATAAACCCTAAAATAAACATGGTTAACTGTGGTTTGCCATGGTTGATTTTCATATTGAGACAACCTTTGTCACAATGTGACGTTGGATCATGGTTGATTTTCATATTGAGACAATCTTTGTCAGAATGTGACATTGGGCAATGCTTAACCATGATTGACCATGGTCGATGACGATTGACAATGGTTTGCCATTGTTGACAAATGGTTACCATTGTTGACCATGGTTGACCATGGCTGGCAATAGTTCATTTTCATATTGAGACAATCTTTGTCACACTGTGATATTGGAACATGATTGACCAAGGTGTACCATGATTATAAACCCAAGGGATTTACATTAAACCCAATGATTAATATTATAAACCACATGAATAAATTCAATGGTTTACCATTGTTGACCATGGTTCACTATGGTTGACCAAGGTTGATTTTCATATTAAGACAATTTTTGTCATAATATGACATTGGACCATGGTTGACCATGATTATAAATGCAAGGGATTTATATTAACCCCTATGAATAATATTATATGCTATTTATAAGAACCTTTAGATTAATAAACCTAGGGTATAGACATTATAAACTCAAGGGAATAATAAACCCAATGTGTTAATAATAAAATCCCAAAGGATTATAAAGCAAAGTGAATAATATTAAAGCCAAGGGATTAATATTGTAAACTCAAGGTAAAAAAAACCTAAGATGAATATCATAAACCCTAAGATAGATATTGTAAACCCTAGAATTATCATGGTTGATTTTCATATTCAGGCAATCTTTGTCAAAATGAAGCATTGCAACATGGTTGACCATGGTTAGCCATGGTTGATTTTCCTTTTCAAATGATCTTTTGTCACAATGCAATGTTGGACCATGGTGGATTTTCATATTGAGAAAAGCTTTGTCACAATGTGACATTAGGCCATGGTTGAACATGATTATAAGCCAATGGGATTTGTATTAGATAAAATGATAAATATTATAAACCATCTGAATAATATTAAAACCTAAAAATAGCAATCCTTAGATTAATAAACCCAAAGGATTGATATTATAAACCAGAGGGATTAGTACTAAAAAACCAAGGGAATAATATTAAACCCAAGGTATAAATATTATAAACCTAAGGTATATAAACCCTAAGATAAATATTATAAACCCTAAAATAAACATGGTTGACCATTGTTTACCATGCTTGATTGTCATATTGAGATAATATTTGCCACAATGGGACGTTGGACCATGATTGACCATGGTAGACCATGATTGATTTTCATATTGCGACAATCTTTGTCACAATGTGACCTTGGACCATGGATGACCATCATTGACCATGATTATAACCCAATGAATTTTATTAAACTATAGGATCAATATTATAAACCTTATGAATAGTATTCTACCCTTGGAATATGAACCCTTAGACTAATAAGCCCAAGGGATTGCTATTATAAATCTAAGGGAATCATAAACTCAAGGGATTAAAACCCTAATATTTTATAAACCCAAGGGAATAATATTAGAACCAAGGGATTAATACTATAAACCTAATGTATATAAACCCTAAAATATATATTATAACCCCTAAATTAAACATGGTTGACTAAAATAAATATGGTTCACTATGGTTGACTATGGTTCTCTCGTTGGGAGTAATATTAAACCCAAGAGATGAATATTATAAACCTAGATTAATTAATTAAACCCATGAGATTTATATCAAACCCAAGGATTAATATTATGAACCCTTAGATTAATAAACCCAAGGGCTTGATATTATAAACCCACCCGAATAATAAACCCAAGGTATTCTGTTGTTATTTTTAGATATAATTATCATGTAGCCTCACCAATACCTATATATACATATACATATATAAAATTTATAATTTTTTTGGTAAACAATTTACATTAAATTATAATATTGTTTTAAAAAAGGGATTAATAGAAAATAATACATACATACATACATACATACATACCTATATATATATAGAAAGAGACTAAACTTGAAATACAATCATCTTTTTTTCTTTTTCTTTTTTTCTTCTTCGTGAAAATCATAAAAAAATATATTTTATATTGTTTTTGTTAAAAGATAGTTCTTTATTTATTTTATTTGTTAAGTGGTGTTATTATTGAGATCATTGTAAATTTTGGTTTAACTGTGATGTCCCCGAAGAAACTGTAAATATTTTATTTTACCACAGTAAAACAAAATGGATAATTATGGTTGTTATTGTTTCAGTTAAACAATGTTGCTAATTATTGAAATAGAAAATGGTCTGATTATAGCAAACTTTGTAATTTTTCATGAAGGGAAGTTGGAAAAAGGTAGCTGCCTAGAAAAAACCCTAACTACCTTCCCTAACTATGGGGTGCTCCAAAAGAAAAGTAGTGCAGGGGAGGAAAAAACTGTGCTAAAAGGTCAGACAGGAAAAAATGGGGAAAATTCTAAGTTTGGTGATGAACAGATAGCATAAGCACTATGTGCGGAAAACTTGCAGAAGACAGAGGTCTTGCAAGCAAGCCAGGGGGAAGATTTAGTCTGGAGGACAAATCTCATGGACGGGTGGATTACAGAATAGCATATTAAAAGGTGAATTTTACCATAGAGTTCTCTTCTTCTTGAAAAAACTCAGGTAAGTAGTACACTCTTAAACTTTTTTGTTGCTCAGTTGAATGATGAATCTTTACGTGTGAATGGAGAGTAGAGAACCTTAATTCTAGGAAATGATATTTGAAAATATTATGTAGATTATACAGTATCTAATTATTTAAAAGCAGGAAGATATAACAGATAGAAATAGTTCTGTATATTTATTTTTCAATACTGGTAATTCCCTCTAGAGTAAAAACTAAAAAAAAAATAAAGATTGAACATATCTGTTTATCTACTTTCTAGAAAATTGTTAACTGAATGGAATTGATTGCCATATTCCCTAGAAAGATATGGTAGAAGAATTTAAATGTTCGCACAAAACTAGTTAATCAAAAATTTCCCTATAACACAACTATATTAATATAAGCATGGAGAGATTTAACTAACACCCCTAGCCCATAGGAAAGAAGAGAGGGGAACATTGTAAGCTAAGTGTTTTGATCAAACAGACAGGGCTTAAAGAACTAGGATGAAAATTTTTATGTAATGAGTAAAAAGGAAAGAAAAAACACTGCGAAATCCATCATAAAGGCACAATACAATTTTGAAACCCTAATGCAAAATCATATTCGATAGAGTTATGAACCCTACGATAATTTAACATTATCAGAGATACATACATGAGTGAGTGAATGAAATTACCAGACCCCTAATCAAAGGAGAGACCCCATTACTCTAAACCGGAAATATAACCTTCCATAGTAATTAAAATCAGAGTTGTACTTGTAGGCAGGCTCGGATTATTATAAAGAAAGCGAGACAATGGTAACATATAAAATCATCTCAACCAAACAAGACTACATAGCGCAAGATGTGCCCAAATTATGGCAAGATAACCATAGTCACATATATATATATATATATAATATATATATATATATATATATATTTACATAATATTCCAAGAGAATCGACAAAGTATAGGAGATAACCTTAGTCGCATATATATATTCACATAACAGTCCAAGAAAGTTGACAAAGTATAGCAATAACCATAAGTCGCATATATATATTCAAACAACAATCCCATGAAAATCATAATACGTTCCAAAAGAAAAACCCATTTTTTTTGGTAGAAAGAAAACAACTTTAATGTACAACAAAAACTCTATTGCTTCAAGAAAATACCAGGTCGAGACTTGAACCACAAGCTTGGAAAATAATTACACCAGAGCGGCCATGACATCTAGGCCGTAGTCAATCCAAAACCCTTAGTTCAACCTCGTAGGTTGACATACAACATTTTTAATGAAAACAAAATAGGCATTCTCCATTGAAAAGGAGATTAATAGGCAGATACCCAAAAGCCTTCAAACATACAGGAATTAGCATAGGTCTGGAGTAACATAGCAGCTAGCCACAAACTTATCCCTCGTATTCCCTCACTGTCAACAAGCACAAGTCGATAGCTTACCCGGAAACCCTCGAGCGTGGTAGGCAGGTAAGGGGGTCATACACTTCTCAATCATCTAGTCAAAACCCCCATGCCCTTTACCCTTGCCCCTGCAAAAGAATGCATGGTGTGGAATCAGCAATAAGACCTAAGATCAAAACAATGGCAAAAAAAAAGTAATGAAAAATGAAAACATTAGAAAATGCTTACCCGAATAGTATGAGTAGGAATTTCGTAAACCCATCCCTGTAATCGTTCAATCGCAAGGTAAACTGGGGCCTGTAAGCCGAGAAAACCAAAAAGAGAGCCAAATAGAGCGCCAAGGAGTGAGAGAGCATAATGATGCGCAATCCTAGAAAAAGAGCTTGAGTAATTACCTGGAGAGTGCACAGCCCTTGGATCAAAGTCCTAAAACCACCACCATTGATGTGATGAGAGTCCCAAGGCAACCAGATGCCAAAGGACAGTTCTATCGTGCCACAAATCCATGACCATGCAGGAAGAATAAATGACAAGTGAATGGAAAGTCTAGCTGAACAAAGAAACTGGCGTGTGCCTTAGCATTATTAAAACCAAGAAAATGTGACTATCATCAAAAGTCAGTGGATAAGACCACTCGACTCCACGGAGTCTATTATGGCCATATAATAGAGTTTTTGATCATGTAAACTAATTAATGAATGGTAATATGAAATTACCCCATAATTTATTGCGACATGGGTATATGTATTGCATGGCCGAAATTTTTAATATCTTTTTTTTATTGATTACTATGTAAATTTATCAAAATATATTTTGTAAATAAATGGAGTTGTGACAAGTGGTATGAGAGCCCAAATTACAAAGTTGTCGCCTCTAGGAAATGTTCTAAGCAAGATCAATTAGTTATTTTTTCCCTTTTGTTTTCTCGCTGAATGTTAACTCACTAACATGTTAAGAATAGGAAAACAGGACAACAATAGATTATGCGAAGAGTGGACAATGTTCCACACAAGAATATGGCTGACCTAGGACTTGCAACATTTCTGAAAAATAATCCTGAAATATGGGTACAGTTAGGGAGGAGGTGTGCAACACTAACCTTACAATATTGAAAACAGTTCAGGAATTAGAGAATGAGATGGCCTGCCTGTGTGAGGACAATGCAAGGCTAACCATGGAACAGAAAAAATTATGAAAAGCCTGTCTAATAATCAGAATCAGTGCCAGCCGATTCCCAACCCTGAACAGGAATGAATGTCAAAAGAACAAGGTTACCACATGGAACATGAAGGAAAAGGAGGAGGGGAAGAAAATTGAGAAGAGAAATCAGATAACGCTACAAAGTACCCCACGTCAAAAAGGTAGCAAATAGAATTACAAGGGGAGTTTCGAAAAATAAAACCACCACTCTTCGATGGAGAGTTGGAAGAGGCAGCTGAGGCCTGGCTTATTAACATGAACAAGTATTTTCAATTATATGATTAAGATCACGACCTAAAAGCTCGACTGGCCATCTTCCAACTACAAGGAAAGGCCACTTTGTGGTGGGAGGAGGTCAAGATTGTGCGAGGGGTAAGTGAACAAAACATAACCTCGAAGAAGTTCCAAAAATATTTCAAGGAAAGATATTTGACTGAACGATTTTATGACGAGAAAGATAAAGAATTTCATGAACTGTGGTTTGGGCAACAAATAATGGATGAGTTTATCACCCAATTTACATATTTACTCTAATATGTACCTTACATACTGTTGGTTTGTGTTATATTCTTTCAATGACTAGCCCACGTAGTTAACCATGGGGTTAGAGGGGGGCAGAACCCCCCTTCGTTGCGCTGATTTTGTAGCCTGGGAGGGGTCACAAGGGGTTTGAGGCATACCCATAACCCCACTTTATGGGGTCCGCAATGGTGCCCTGGAAAATTTTGGTTTTGGACCCTATGTTAGGTTGGGAAGACCCACCTATGGTTTTGTGCATGATTTTCACACATGTTTTTAGACGTGATGGTTTTCGGTCCATGGTATTAGACACAATGGTTTTTTCTCCATGGTATTGGATGCTTCGGCATCTATAAATACGTATTATAACATTGAAAGGAATATAATGAAAAATCAAGTTGGTAGTCCCGATTTCGGGATCCAAGGGAAGATCTCTATGTATATGTGATTTATGTGTTATGTTCTCGCATTGTTTAGTTTCTGTTTTTTAGAATTCCTATGCAGATAATTTCTGTACGGGATTAAAACCTACACATACGAGAGGAAAAGGCTAAGGTACAATGATTCATCAATAGTTTACTCGTGGCAATGAGAGAAGGAATTGAGTTTGATAACCCAAAAAATGATGCATGAGGTTATACGTAAGGCTAGGTTATGCTATCAGCAAAGTAACCAGAAGGGAGAGCTTATAGGAATGAGGTGGGCTAACAAGAAAGGTAACAAGATTTCTTTGCACAATAAGGGAAATCATGGCAGTGACAGAGAGGGGTTTCCCAAAGGGTAACACAACAGAAATCTCCATAAAAACCAGCTCAAATTTAGGCCACCTGTTGAATCCAGATTTAGTGAGAAATCTGTTAAAGTTGATAACAAGGGGACAACAAGACCCCTAGTACAATGCTAGGGATGTGGAGGGCCACATTACATTAAAAATCTTCCTCATTGGAAAGGAACTGATTAGGTTTGACAGATCCACGAGGTGTCTACGGTAGGCGACGTGGCCCGAAGCATCTCGAGAATTAATGCTGCTCTTGAAGACCATTAGGCTGAATACCAGCTGACAATGATGGAGTTTGAAGGTAAGATTTTTTATCACCCTGTATCTGTTTTAATTGACCCCATAGCTACATTAAGTTATGTAAGTCTAAAGGTTGTGGAATAGTGTAAATTACAGTCTGTCAAGTTTAAAAACCCTTGGCTAGTACAGCTGGCAACAGGAGTAAAGAGACGTGTGTTAGCCAAGGTCAATGATTGCCCTCTTGAAATAGTAGGTTAGCCTTTGGAGGAAGATCTAAACATACTTCCTCTCGGGTTGTACGATGTGTTGATAGGCATGGACTGGTTGGAAAAACACTGGTCCATTATAAACTGTAAAACAAAAACAATCTTCTACAAGAATGAATTGGGAAAACAACAGGATATGCAAGGTATTCTAAGGCCAGTACAGATTCAGCCAATAACCGCTTTGCAACTGGCAAAGTTTTTCAAGAAAGGATGTTAGTTTTATGCTATTCAGGTTGGTTATGCCAACTCAAAGGACAAGACTGCCACCTTAGAAAGTATTCCAATGGTTCAAGAATTTGCAGATCTATTCCCGGAAGAGATACCGGGACTACCACCCAAAAGAGACATAGATTTCACTATTGAATTGGTTCCAAGAGCAGCCCTGGTGTCCCGTGCTCCTTATTGTATGAGCATGCTATAACTAACAAAACTAAAAATGCAATTACAAGAGCTGTTAGATAAAATTTATATCCACCCTAGCGTGTCACATTAGGGAGCCCCCGTGTTGTTCTTCAAAAAAGAAAGTATGGAACCCTTGCATATGCATGGACTACCATCAACTAAATAAGTTGACAATTAAGAACAAGTACCCTTTGCCCCATATTGATGAACTTTTTGACCAAGTAAAAGGGGAAACTGTATTTTCATAAATTAATTTACGATTGGGATACCACCAAATTAGAATCAAAGAGGAAGATATAGCAAAAAGTGCCTTTAGGACTCGCTATGGGCACTACGACTTTGTGGTATTACCCTTTGGGTTAACCAATGCTCCCGCGACCTTTATGTGTTTAATGAAAATCATATTTCATTAGTACTTAGACAAATTTGTGTTAATTTTTATTGACGACATACTGATATACTCTTGGAATATTGAGGAACACAAGGAACACCTTAGACTAGTAATTCAAACTCTCCGGCAACATCAATTATACGAAAAATATAGCAAGTGTGATTTCTTTAAGGAACAAATTATGTACTTAGGAATGGAATGGAATGGACGGTATTGAAGGACGTAGCGGATATAAGATCCTTTATGGGATTATTAGGTTACTATAGATGGTTTGTGGAAGGATTCTCCAGAGTGGCCTATTCTATCACCTCCCTATAGAAAAAAGGGAAAATTTTTAAATGGACCACTGAGTGTCAAAAAAATTTCAGCAGCTCAAGCATCTGCTCACCACTGCGCCTATATTAAGCATAGCAGATCCAGATAAGGACTATGTGGTGTGCACAGATGCAAGTAAGGAAGGGCTAGGAGGAGTACTGATGCAGGAAGGTAAGGTAATCAACTATGAATCAAGGAAGTTAAAGGAACACGAGAATAAATATTTTAGCTATGATTTGGAGTTGGCAGCTATCATTCACACTGTAAAGATGTGGCATCATTATCTAATGGGCAAAAAATTTCTACTGATGACAGATCACCACAGCCTGACTAGTTACTTTAATCAGCGTACCTTAAATGCTAGGCAGACACGGTGGGTAGATTTTCTGAGTGGATTTGATTTCAAGATTAAACATCTGAAAGGGAAAGAGAACTGGGTAGCGAACACTTTAAGTCGAAAGGTACATTGCCTCTACAAAATTCCTTGCACCGAAGGGCAGACTACCTTCGATGAAATGATTAAAAAGGCAGCAGATCAAGATCTAAAATATCATAAAATAGGACAACAAGTTCAAAATCCAACCAACAATGAATATCAACAAGGTTATGCGATGGATGTTGCCAGCCTACTGAGTTATAAAAAAAGACTGTATGTGCCCAACCAAGGTAACATTAAAGGTTTGATTTTAGATTAATTTCATAAGAGACCCTACGCAGGGCATCCGAGGTACCAAAAGCTAATTACTGCACTCCGAAAAGAGTACCATTAGCCTGGCATGAAAAAAGATGCAGCAGAATATTTGGCACATTGCTTAGGATGCCAAGAAATCAAAACAGAACATCAGCACCCTGCGGGGTTATCGCATCCACTACCAATTCCAGAGTGGAAGTGGGAAACCATCTCTATGGATTTTATAACAGGGTTACCCAAATCTAAAAGAAACAATGACTCTATCATGGTGGTGGTAGACAAGTTAAGCAAATCAACTCATTTTATACCTGTACAATCCACTTTCAGAACAGTATAGATTACCAATATATTTATGCAAAACATTTTTAGGTTACATGGTTTACCAAAAACCGTAATTTTTTATCATGATGTAAATTTACATTAGTCTTCTGGAGACCTCTATTTTAGGTCTTGGGAACTCAATTAAATTTTAGTATCACCTATCACCCTCAAACTGATGGACAAACAGAACGGGTGAATCAAGTAGTAGAAGACATGCTGAGGTCATATGTAATGCAACAACCATCGAAATGGGAGGATTATCTGCACTAGGTTGAATTTGTGTATAACAACAGCTCTCATAATTCCTTGAAAATGAGCCCATCTGAAATGATATATGGGCGGAAATACTGCACACCCTCTAGTTGACCGGGGGGGGGAACAGAAGACAAGCTGTTACTAAGACCCGAAATGTTAACAAAGATGGAAGAAATTTAAGAAGGTATGAACCAACTTAAAGGCAACCCAAGATAGGTAGAAGAATTTCATCAATAGGAAGAGAAATTTTAGAGAATATCAGGTAGGTGATCATGTGTATGTGAGAAAATGGGCTAAAAAGATTATGTTACAATGGAGTGGGTGCAGCAAACTGGCACCCCAATTTTGTGGGCCATTTCAAATATTAGCAGGAGTTGGGTCGATGGCATACCAGCTCACCCTACCAAGCAATATTTGGGTCCACAATGTCTTTCATGTGTCTATATTAAAAAGATACATTTATGACCCTAAGTACATAGTCAGTTGGTAAGACATGTAGGTAAATAAGGTAACTTAGGTAGACCAAATTAATTTCGATATTAAAGGAAAACTGACGTAGGCTATGTTTGTTTCATGTCAAGCTGGAAGGAGAATTCTTGGTCGAGTCGCTGAATATACTTGAATGGAGAGAAGTAATGCTGCGGAAACGAGCCATCACCCAGGTTAAAGTGTAATGGCAGCACTTTGGGCTAGATAAGGCCACCTGGGAGGATGAACAGCTCATGAAAGAACCATATCTAGGTCTATTTGTGACCAAAAAACATCTATGTTTGATTTCAAGGGGAAGATGTGATGTCCTCGAAAAAACAATGAATATTTTATTTTACCACAATAAAACAAACTGGTTAATTATGGTTGTTATTGTTTCAGTTAAACAATGTTGTTAATTGTTGAAATAGAAAATGGTTTGATTATAGAAAACTTTGTAATTTCTCATGAAGGGAAGTTGGAAAAAGGAAGTTGCCTGGAAAAAACCCTAACTACCTCCCCTAACTGTGGGATGCTCCAAAAGAAAAGAATTGTGGGGGTGGAAAAAATCGTGCTGAAAGGTGAGATGAAAAAAGGGGAAAATGCTAAGTCTGTTGATGACCAAATAGCATAAGCACTGTGTGCGGAAAACTTGCAGAAGACAGAGGTCTTGCAAGCAAGCTAGGGGAGAGGTTTAGTCTGGAGGACAAATCTCATGGACGGGTGGATTGCAGAACAACACATTAAAAGGTGACTTTTACCATAGAGTTCTCTTCTTCTTGAAAAAAACTTAGGTAAGTAGTACACTCTTAAACTTTTATGTTGCTTAGTTGAATTATGAATCTTTACGTGTGAATGGAGTGTAGAGAACCTTAATTCCAGGAAATGATATTTGAAAATATTACGTAGATTATAAAATATCTAGTTATTTAAAAGGAGGAAGATATAACAGATAGAAATAGTTTTGTTTATTTATTTTTCAATACTGGTAATTCCCTCTACAGTAAAATCTATCAACATAAAATAAATGTTGAACAACTTTTTTTATCTACATTCTAGAAAATTGTTAACGGAATGGAATTGATTACCATATTCTCAAGAAAGATACGATAGAAGAATTTAAATGTTCGGATAGAACTAGTTAATGCAAAATTTCCATATAGCACATTTGTATTAATATTAGCATGGAGAGATTTAACTAACACCACTGGCCAATAGGCAAGAAGCGAAGGGAACATTGTAAGCTAAGTGCTTTGATCAAACAGACAGGTCCAGAAGAACTAAGACAAAAACTGTTATCTAATGAGTAAAAAGGAAAGGAAAAACATTGTGAAATTCATCATAAAGGCTCGATACAATTTCGAAACCCTACTGCGAAATCATCTTCGACATAGTTACAAACCCTATAGTAATTTAACATTAGCAGAGATACATACATGAGCGAGTGAATGAAATTACCAGACCCATAATCAAAGGATAGACCCTGTTACTCTAAATTGAAAATATAACCTTCCACAGTAATTAAAATCACAGTTTTACTCATAGGCAAGCTCAGAGTATTCTAAATCGAGATAGTGGTTACATATAAAATCATCTCACCCAAAAAAGATTGCACAGTGCGAGATGTGCCCAAAGTATGGAAAGATAACCATAGTTGCATATATTCACATAACAGTCCAAGAGAATTGACAAAGTATAGCAGATAACCATAGTTGCATACATAGATTCACATAACAGTCCAAGAAAGTCAACAAAGTATAGCAATAACCATAAGTCGCATATATATATTCACACAGCAATCCAAGGAAAATCATAATATGTTCCAAAAGAAAACCCCATTGTTTTGGGTAGAAAGAAAACAACTTTAATGTACAACAGAAAGTCTATTGCTTCAAGAAAATATCAGGTTGAGACCTGAACCCCAAGCTTGGAAAATAATTACACCAGAACGGCCATGACATCCAAGATGTAGTCGATCCAAAACCTTTAGTTCAACCTCGTAGGCTGGCATACAACATTTTTAATGCAAAAAAAACAAAATAGACATTCTCCATTGAAAAGGAGATTAATAGGCAGATGCCCAAAAGCCTTCAAAAATACAGGAATTAGCACAAGTCTGGAGTAACATAGCAGCTAGCCACAAACTTATCTCTCGTATTCCCTAACTATTAATAAGCACAAGCCGATAGCTTACCCTGAAACCCTCGAGCATGGTAGGCAGGTAAGGGGGTCATACACTTCTCGGTCATCTGGTCGAAACCCCCGTGCCCTTTACCCTTACCCCTGCAAAAGAATGCATGGTTGGAATCAGCAATAAGACCTGAGATAAAAAAAAAATGGCGAAAAAAAGGAATGGAAAATGAAAACATTGGAAAATGCTTACCCGAATAGTATGAGTAGGAATTCCATAACCCCATCCTTGTAATCGTTCAACTACAAGGTAAACCAAAGCCCGTAAGCTGAGCAAACCAGCAAGAGAGTCGGATCGAGCGCCAATGAGCACGAGAGCATAATGATGTGCAATCTCAACAAAAGAGCTTGAGTAATTGCCTAGAGAGCGCATAGCTCTTGGATCTAAGTCCTAAAACCACCATCATCGATGCCGAAGGACAGCTCTTTTGTGCCACGAATCAATGACCATGTAGGAGGAGTAAATGTCAAGTGAATGGAAAGTTTAGCTAGAGCGAGAAACTGGTGTGTGCCTTAGCATTATTAAAACAAAGAAAATGTGACTGTCAGCAAAAGTCAGTGGATAATACCACTCGGCTGCACAAAGTCTATTATGGCCATATAACATATTTTTCGATCATGTAAACTGATTAATGAACCATAACATGATATTACCCCATAATTTATTGCAACATGAGTATATGTATTGCGTGGCAGGGATTTTTAATATCTTTTTTTTATTGATTACTATGTAACTTTATCAAAATGTATTTTGTAAATAAATTGAGTTGTGACATTAACATAGCTGGATTTTTTTCTGTGACATTTAGGACCACTATCCTTAGCATCATAGAGTGCCTTAATAATACACTCCATCACCCGGACAATAATATTTTACTTATTAGCAATATAGTTAAGACTAAATATTTAGTAAACAATCATGATATTATTAAAATAATAATAATAAACAAATCTTAGCTATTTTATTAAGAAAAAATTACATAAAATTGTTAATCATTATTTTAAATTTTATATGATTGTGAAGTTTTTCATTGTGTTATTTTAATTTAAATCTAGAAATTAATTTTAATTATTTTATAACATAAAATGTATTTCTAATTTTAAAAATATAGTTGCTCATAAAGATTTGAAAATCAATTTAACCTTTCGTAATTATTAAAAATGTTTTTATATCAAATATTATTATTGATTAAAATAACCACAAATACCAATTTAAAAATAATAACCTAAAAAAAATAATAAGAATTTAATATATTTATTATTGATTAATAATATATTTGTATAATTAATAATATTATTATTGAATAGTATTAATAACTTAAATGAATATGGGATAAGACTTATTTTATTACGATAATGCTAAAAAAATAACAGCAATGGTTTATCTATTATATGTTTAGAAGTGATTTTGCCTATTTCTTTTTAAGTATAATATGTCCACAATTTCGTAGAGATTTGTTGGAATTAGAAGTTTATTGAAACACTCCATAAATTTCCAAAATGCCCAATTTATATATGCAATGAAAACCAATTTTAAATAACAAGGTCAAGGTTTCACCAAAAATAAATTTACTAAATTCTAGATTAGCTTCCCAAAAGAAATTAAAAATAAATAAAATCACTAAATTCTAAGTAAAAACTCCAAAAAAATATAATATTTAGACAAAGGCAAAATAAATATATCTGTGAAATGAGAAAACATCATAAAATGATTTAGCCATGCAATTGTTCAAATAATTTCCCATAAATAATCCTGTTTGAATTTAGTGAAAATTGATAACATTTATCTTCGTTTTTTTTTTTAAATGAAAAAATTAATCAATATATAATTAAATAATTCTAATTTCAACATTTCATTATTAATAATTATTTATAAATAACACGTAATAATTATTTCATAAATACCACAGCTTCCAATTACAACTTATCTATCAAGAATTTAACCCAAGAGATTGGCTTCTTTATCCGGCTCAAATTACAAAATTAATAAACATTAAAATATTTAATGCCGTGAAATATTATTAAAGATTTTTGGGTTTGCTAAATACATTTATCTTTCGGTTGATGTTTAAATAGAAAAAAATAAAAATTGCACTCAGTCATCTGATTTTTTGTGAAGTCAAAAATTTTAGGTATATTATATTTTTAATTACACGTGTCAAATTTATCGTGTTCCACACATCTCCAAAAGGCCATCCTTAAGTCGATTGAGGTAAATTTTTGGAATATTTTGGGATTCTATGGATAAGGCTATTGAGTAGATTTTTTGGAATATTTCGGGATCTTATGAATCTTATGTGGTCAATTTTTTAACCGCGCTCATGTCTGTTAGATTTCGAAATATACCGGCAAAATGCACCCTCTCCAAAAAAAATTCAGCAAAAAAATTACAACCCATTGGATGAGTAAAAAATTCACAATTATAAGATTCGAAACTAAGCTGGCATCAAAAATACAATTTTGTAACATCACATTTCAAACTAAGGTGGCATCCCTGCAGCCATGCCTGTTTTGGTGAAGTATCATATAGGAAAACTTCAAGAAAGATATGGGAGTGAATCCCATACATAGAGATGATATTAGACATTCATATGATGTGTGAGCATGTTCCAATTAACTTCAAATAAGCATAAACAAAATGTGAAGGTGCATTTGTAGCCGTAGTCTCCGTCAAATCTGATTCCCCTCTTATTCTTCTCGGTCTGCACATTAGTTGTAAGCCTTTAGCGTCATAGTAGTGGTGGAGTTTTGATAAAATCCCATGGCGCTATTCGGGCAACCCCAACCAGACTACTTTCCGTCGAGGCCCGACAACCATGGCCATAGCAATGCATTTAACGGGATTTCTGCGCCCTTTCATGACAGCAATGCAACATTTTCTGTTTTCTGAGACACTAATGGCAAGTTTTCTGCAGTCTTTGGACGGGTTTCAAGGGTCTTCCTCGCCGCCCAGACAGGCGATTATTTGATCATAACATTTAATCGCCAGCGGATCACGCAACACAAGCGCTGAATGGAGTCATCATCAGATCGTGGTCACCATGCTGTCACCCGATCCGATAAAGAGCAGCCCGTCGTGCCGCACGACGACAGTATCGACGGCCTCACTCTGAGCTCCGACCGTCTCGATGCACTTCGACTCCACCACCTCCCACACTTTCCACGGCCGATCATGCGATAAAAGCACGAAGGTGCGGGAACTGCGGGAGTCGAAGCGCATCGAGACGATCGAAGCTCACAGCAGACGGGCTGCTTTTCACCGGATCCGATGATTGCAAGGTGAAGGTATCGAGTCAAAAAGAGCACCACTTTCTTCTGCAACAACCCTCTCTATATATTGACGCCCTTGACGTTTACAACTCTGAAATCTACACGTCTTTCCCACCAAACGTATCAATAACAAGTCTTTATTGACAATTGCAAGGCTAAACGACCCGAAGGGTTTGAAAAAGATAAGAGGTGTAAAATCTGAGTACAAATGCCAGCCTGTGTCTATACAACCAAAATTTAACTTCCCCAATTAACTAGACTTGAATGGTATTCATTTTATTTTCTGAAAGTCTTCATTCACAGAAAATCTTTGGTTGGATACGCGGTTTCCATTTGTAAATGCCCCAGTGTAATAGCTATGTGCTTACTTATGGAACTGCAATCAAAGCTCTTCCATCTTGTCTTTCGTGAAAATCCCGCAGCATCTATGTTGCAATTACTTTAATTTAATTTAAGGAGTACGAATCGAATCTTCCCAGACGCGGTATCCATTTGAAAAAGCCCAGTATTCATGTGGATTTTGATAAAACTATGAGCAAACATGTTCAGTCTGGTCCTTTCCAATAGAATGAAACATCTTCAATCGTGTGCTGTGCTTTGGCAGAAAACTTAAACCAAATATCTTAAAGAGAACAGTTTTACTTAATAAAGAAAGATTCAGATGTCTATAAACTCCAACCCTGTCGTGGAAGCAAAGTCCAACTCTGTCGTTAAACTGGATGGTACGATAATTATATTTTGACAAAATGGCGGGTTTTGCGAACGGAGAGGCAGTTTACCCAATGCAATATTAACGACAATATAAATTCGATATGTACGTTCCATGCAGTATTAATGACCATATAAATAGATATATATGCACATCACATTTTGGTAGCCTGTAGGTATTAAGTATTTTCTTTAGTTCTAATTAATGAAAACATAAATCCCGTTTTGGTAAGTATTAAGTATTTTCTTTACTTCAAATTAATGAACATATAAATCGCATAATGAAGTAATATATCTATATAATAAGAAACAATTAAAGTAATATTTTTTTTTTATTTTTTTTAAGGGAGGAGCTAATTCTTAAGAGAAGAGAAGCTAAATGGACCCTCTTTTTATTACATTAATATTAATATTTTGTTAGACACGTTGATAACCATCACGTCATACATTACATTCGCAATGCATCACATCAAACGTTCACCATAAAACCAAAATACAATGGCAACAACGATCGAGGAGCGAGACAGCCGAGAGCCCCGACCCCAGTCATGTGCCAGAAGTAATATATATATATAAACCATGTGTTATAATTATATTTATGTTTTTAGTATAATGCAGTAATAATAGGTATTTTATGAAAGCCTTAAATGATAATAAGAGAGAAAATTATCTTCATAATAAGAGAGAAAATTATCTTAATAATTTAATTTGTTTTAGGTTTATATTAAATTTATTATTTATTTTATCAAACTATTATTTGAATAAATAAAATAGTTAAGATAATGAAGACATTAATTTTACAAATTTTATATTATGATAATATATTTTTAAATATTAATTTGAGGTTTATAAATTAATATAAAAGATTAATTATAATCATAGTTTCAATCTTTTTTAATAGATTTTTAAGAGTGTTATTAAACTCTTCAAATTTTATTGATAAAGATATGTTGTAAAGGTGTATTAAAAAAATATTAGCATTTTAATGATTTTGCAGTTATGTTTATATCTTATTCAAAATTGTGTAACAAAAACTTCATTATATATGGTTTTCTTGTCAATTTAATTTTTAGTATGCTGGTACTTTACAGTGAACAAAGTGTAAGAACTTATTAATGAATTGCAATGTAGCAAAATTGCTTGGAACCTAGTTCTTAAGAAATTGCCTTGAAAATAGTTAAAGTGTTGATAAATTAGTGGGTTAAATATTTTTGGTTTAATATCATCAATCATAGATAACTATTTAAATTTATTATCTATTTTACCAAATTTATATATTTTAGAATAAATGAAAATTTTTATGAGAATTAAGACATTATTTTTTATAGTTTTATAATTTATGGTACATCATATTTAAATATTACATTTGAGGTTTACAAAACTAATATAAAATAACTAATCATAGTAATAGTTGCAGTATTTTTCCCCGGCTGCGGGGGATTAGTTTGCACATAAATGAACGGGCCACCTCATTAAAAGGCAAGTGGCAGCCCGCTCCAGACGTGTGGACGGAAGTGTCTCCAAACCGCCTCCTTCTCCGGCTCAGTTAAATGCAGCGATTACTCTGCATGGGAGAATGGTCATGCGGCATTCTATTTCATTCGGCTTCCTCCGCTCGACGATGCATTGTGCAAGGTTGGTGATGGTGGCTATGGTCTGTATCTGGTCATGGGGTTTAGTCTGCAACTCGCTCAGTTTGTGGATGAGATTGCTTTGGTCGAGTGTGCCAGGCTTTAGACCTCGGCCCTCTGTGCAGAAGGCCCTGGTCTTCATCCTGGCTCATTCTGGCTTTCTGGTTTATCTGCTTCAAAAGAATTTGGCACCTGTGCGGTCTCGTTGGATCCAAAGTTTCTGGGCTCTGTGCCATACTCTCAACGTCGCTCTGGTTCATTATGGTCAGCATTCTGGGGTGGTAAGCTCTGGTTTTTCCCTGCCTGTCATTTCTATTGATATTTCCTCACCTGGTCGGCTTTTGTGTGGAGAAAGGCTCCTTTGTACACCAGGCAGAATGATATCAGAATGCCGCGAGATCGAATGCGGCAACCTTGCCGACGGGGAGGCTCAAGAGGTGGCGCTCGTGGACGTGCTTCTCCTCCGCGGTCCTCAGCCTCACTCGGCTCTCCTTCCGAAGAAATTAACTCTCCAGGTGCTCGGCGGGGTCGCCGCAGAGGACGAGGGCGGGGTGGCACAGCGATGTGCTTGCTCGGCTCTCACCCTTCCACTCGGTTCTGGTTCCCCTATGTTTTGGATAACGCCACCTTCTATGTTACTGTTCGGCTCGAGAAATGCGAGCACGCATCCCTACCAGCAGCTCCAGCGGAGCCACGACCACCCTCGCCTGTTCAAAGCTCTCGACTGCAGCCTGCGGAGGCCTCGGGTGCGGCTGCGGGAGCAACGGCTGGAACAAGCGAGCCTGCACACAATGAACCTCCCTACATGGATTCAAGCTCCTCTGATCCGTATGCCTGCCGAGTGGTGGAGGAACAACCGTCCACCTCCATGGATGAGTAAGTCCTCTGCTTGGCTACGCTTCCAGTTCCAGAATGGCGGCTCCATGGTTTTTGCACGATACTTATCATCGTATGTAATGTCTGTTAAGTGTCTTGGGACGGGTATGAATGGAAGCTCTGAGTCTGTAATGGGAGCGGGTAGCATAGCTCAGTGTCTGTTACGTGTCTTGTTTTTGGATCGTTGGGAAGTTCCATGTCGCTTCGGTAGGGACAGAAAGCAATCTGCGTGTAACTATTTTGTTATGTGTTTGGGTCCAGAGTCAGTAGACAGCTCCTTTGCTCCATAGTTTTCAGGTTTATGTTCAGTCATAGCGCGCTCAAATGTTCAGCGGCGGCCATCTTAGCATGGCGGATGTACTCTTTTGTAACAATTTTTGTATAATATAATAGCAGTAGTCTAATTTGCACAAAAAAAAATAGTTGTAGTATTTTCTAATGGAATTTTAGGAGTAAGATTATTAATATCTTCAAAATTCATTGATAAATATATGTTGCAAAAAAGGTGTATTAGCAAAATACTAGCATTTTAATGATTTTGCACTCATGTTTACACCTTATTCAAAATTGTGCAATAAAAATTTCATTAGATATGGTTTTCCTATCAATTTAACTTTTGGTATGCTTGTACTTTATTGTGAACAAAGTGTAAGAACCTATTCAATGAATTGCAATGTTGCAAAATTGCTTGGAATCCACTACTTAAGAGATTGCGTGGAAAATAGTTAATGAATTAGTGGATTACATATTTCTGGTTTAGTACCATTAATCATGGATAACTAATTAAATTTATTATTTATTTTACCAAATTCATATATTTTGGAATAAATGAAAATATTTATGAGAATTAAGACATTAATTTTTACAATTTTATAATTTATGGTACATCATATTTAAATATTACATTTCAGGTTTAGACAACTAATATAAAAGAAGTAATCATAGTCATAGTTGCAATCTTTTTCTAATGGATTTTTAAGAGTAGTATTATTGAACTCTTCAAAATTCATTGATAAAGATATGTTGCAATGAAGGTGTATTAAAAAAATACTAGTATTTTAGTGATTTTGCACTCATGTTTACACCTTATTCAAAATTGTGCAATAAAAAAATTCATCAGATATGGTTTTCCTATCAATTTAACTTTTGGTATGCTTGTAATTTATAGTGAACAAAGTTTAAGAACCGATTCAATGAATTGCAATGTACCAAAATTGCTTGGAAACAACTTCTTAAGAGATTGCGTGAAAAATAGTTAAAGTGTTTATAACTTAGTGGGTTAAATATTTGTGATTTAGTATCATCAATCATGGATAACTATATTTGGCCATAGCTTACCATTTTTTTATTATATTTACCCATAGGAATTAGAACTCTTAATGGGTTAATGATACACAATAGCGATTGATTGATCAATGGTTAAGGGAACTATGAGTTAGTAGATCAATGATTAGAGATTTTGCTGGTTAATGTTTAAGGGAATTGTGAGTTAGTGGATCAATTATTATAGGCTATGTTGGTTAGTGGGTTAGGGCTAAGTGTGCTAATACATTAGTGGTTGGGGTTATTTTGGATTAGTGCTTTAAAGGAACCTACTAGCACAACCATAAGCCTTACATGATTGTTAAATGTGGATAGGAATTAAAACACTTATCTCATGATACATCTTAGATCACCACTATTAAAATAAAAAACTAAAATATAGCTTTATTGTTATCATTATTATTATTTTGTAAATGATGGAATTTGATTTACCATAATGTCTTCCAAGTGCCTAGTTTATACATCTAGTCATATTCAAGGACCTCACTGCCTCCTTGGAATACAAGAGAAACCACGTACTATTCTTGTCTGAGACAAGAAAAGATCACAAAACCAAAAATTCTCAACACACAATACAAAACATAAGTGCAGTCTATATATACTAGCAGACTTATAAGCATTTAAGAGTCAAAAAATGAAATGGGTGATGGGATCTTTGCACTCGAACAAGAGGTGCATTAGTATCACTATCACACTGGGGATTCCTTTCTACAAAGGTCAATCTTGCATCAAGCCTATCCATGGAGAAACATTGATTCCTCAACATCCTTTTGATGTCCTCCATTGAAGTGAGCACATTGTATCTTTCTACTTGTTTGTCTTTCAATACCAGATCAGGAAGAGACTTGATCTATCAATGCAATGCCACAAAATTGAGGTATTGAATTGTCCATCCCTTAGTGTGACTAGGATTGAGAACCCATCAAGGCACATCCTCAAGCATATCAAAGTTAGAGTAGGATTGTCTTTCAACGCTCGCCTTAATTTCCAAATTTCTAATTTCAATTTGAGTCTCAAGTGGTAATGCATTAAAATATGTCATAGTCATGTCCTCGACAAAAATGTTTGCCCTACATTGTCCTTGCAAGCTTACGCTGCCACAACCCCGCCTACATTTCATGTGTTTCTTGGGAGGCAAGACGAACATGTAGGGTTCATAACTATGAAAATTCGACGAGTGACCATGACCTAGAGACAAACAAGAGATTCCCCCTGAAACAAAAACATCAGAAATATACATGTTGACCTTGAAACCAAATTTGTTACCACACAAATGCCACTAGAATAACTTGAGAGAAGAACCACTACTACCCAGGTCATCAAGGCAACTAAAGCCTCCCCCCTTGAAACTTATACCAACATGGGAACTCATACATAGAGAAAGACACACACAAGTCCAAAACTAAGAGATTCCACACCTTTTTCCTACTAAATTGAACTAGGAGGGCAATGCTATGAGAATTTTTTTTAACAAACCACATGAAAAGTAGCATGCTTAGACATGGAATGACACTATCTCCCTAGGCCAAGATAGGATAAACCAATGTCTAATTTTCCCTAATTTAGTCCAAACCCTAGCACAACAGACTTAAATAATCAATTGACATAGACATGACTTACAAAACTAGGAACAATAACAAGCAGACAAGGAAAATCCATGAGGAATGAAACCTGAGTAGTTGAAACTATGTTTATAGTGTAGATCATTCACCAACTTCCTCTACCAATCTAACTTCTAGCCATAAATTCCCTTTCCGCCTGGAGAAATTACCTAACCACCTCAGTTTCTGCAACTTCACATGAAAACCGCACCTCTATGCACTAATGCCATGCATGTAAATCGATAATACTATCTCTTTACAACATCCAAGAAAATGTACCCCAATAAAGAGTTTCCCTCTCTACCTCATGGCTATCCCTACCTACAATACTTACCATGAGGACTAATGGCAATTTCATCAACCATCCTCTCCTATTTATGCCCATTTGTGAGGCTACATGCATATGCATGTCAAGTAAAGCCACACTCCTTGCGACTTAGTTCACTTTAGGTGGGCAGGGTGGCAGGCTCATCCACCCATACCCACTTTCAATCTCCATGCTCAAATCAATTGGGAAAAATTACTATTATTATTATTATTATTATTAAAAAATAAGGAGTTAAACATATATACATTTAAGAAAATTTAAGAAGATTAGAAAAACCTATAGACAATGTTAATGAGTTAGTGGTTACGTTTAACTTAGATTTATAGGGTTATTGTAATAGAAAGCCACTTTAGGCCTACCATATCACAAAATATATTTTTTACACTAACTATGATCCATAAACTACTATGGATATTCCATTGGACAATTCGTCACAATATATATGATAAATTATACTTAAAAGTTTGAAATGTCCACTACAAGAGTTTATTTTACTTTAGATTTTTGGATTTTTAAATTACTATTTATTCCATGCAAATTATAATTATGCAGAAGCCTCGAAAACCCTTTCAACAGAAAATCTTGTTAGAAGGTGAGGTCACTTTGCTCTCTTCTCTTAATAGAAAAACTTGCAAGTACAAAGAAGTAAGGCATGTGACCTTTGGGAAACTATAATGCACAAATATTGTTTGTGTTCTGTCCATATTCCTCTCAACTACTCTACTTAACTATGGAACAAAATGCACTAAAAAAGAATGTAACCCATTTTCCTCCTAGTAGCCTGATTGTAACACAACCCAGTAGCCTACTAGTGGTTAGGTTTGACTACTTCAATTCTTACCTAGTGTTACAATATGTTACAATATGGTCTCTTCTAGAGTCTTATTCATCATGATCATGTGGATAACCCATTTTCCATGAGTGATGGGAGCTAACATGGCAACCTCTTGAATTATAGTGGTCAAAACATAAATATCAACTTCCGAGCGACATAAATTTTCCATACAGACTCTTATTGAGGTGAGTCTTGTGCCATTGTAAAGAATCTTGTGCGTAGAATATGAAGAAAGTCCGTGGCATTAAAAAAGGAAACTTTTAGCCCCAAAAACATCATTTGATGCCTCAAAATACTCCCAGAAAGTTTCAAACCTCAATTGACTACATTCAGCACCACTAATAAAGATGGTCTTGTGAGATGATTTCTCCACTTTTTCCATTTTAAAAGCATCACAATGAATAACAAACAATGTAATGATCCAATCCAGATCAAAATAAAAACAATACAAGATAAATTAAGAATCAACAGAATAATATGACAAACTTTTTTTACTAATAAGTCTTTTGAAATTAAGCCTCTTCAAATTAGTGAAGATACTCTAACTTTCATAGAGAAATATAAGAAAACTATAAAAATGGACATAATGTTATATAAAAATAAAAATCTCTATATCACTATGAACTCCATAATTCTTAGCATAATACTCAACTTAAATTATTAAATATAATTACTTTTTATGGAGATAATTCATTCTTTATTTATATATATATAATTCAAAATCATAGTCATGTTATGTGTAACCAAGTAAACTATTAATTCTTTAAAGAGAAAAAATGTAAAAAAAATCGTTAATTTCAATATCATTTAATGTGTATCTATAGTAGTTAATTTTTGTGATATAATTGATAAAAAGATTTTTATTAAAAATTTCATCATAAACTTCAATTAGCATAAATGTGGGAAAACAAAAACATCCACTACTTTTCTCATGACCATTCGTTTATTAAAAATTAGATAAAAACATCATTTTCATTAATATAATATATAACTATTATTTATTTATAAATACACATTTATTTATAAATAATTTAAATAAAACTCCCTTTCCATTTCCTTAAAAATATATTAATTATTATTATTACTAATCATGTTATAACATTAAATATAACTCTTTATTTAAAAACCTAACCATCTTTTACGTATAAAATGACTATATTTAGCATGTACCTCATTACATTCCTATTAGGATGTATTCACAGGAAAATAATATTAAAAAAAAACTAATATTTAAATATTATTTTATTAATAATAAATAAATTATTTTTTATTTATTTATTAAAAATTAATTTTAAAATAATTTAATTACTTAATTCAATTTAATTGAAATTAAAATTTCCATTCTGTCATTTAAAAATTACATTAATTATTTTTCTGGTAAACAAGTGCATATTCATTATTTATTGAACAAAATATACATAGTAAAAAAATAAATTAAAAATTCTATTTTTCTCTATATTATTAGTGGGCCTAAATAGTTAAGAGCATGTGTTTTCTCTTAAGAGGTCACGGGTTGAAAACCAGAAGGGGTAGAGTATGTATGCCTTCATAGACTTAATAGTCAAATCCTTATGCAGAAGTAGGTCCTGTGTCCCACAAACAAAGAAGTCTCATACACCAATTTGATGTTTGAATTAACCATAAACAAACAAGTGTAAGACAAGGTCCCATACACCAATTTGATATTTGATTTAACCATGTACAAACAAGTGCATACAAGCTATTCATTAAATCCAAATATAAATAATAAAAATTAAAATAATCAATACCTAATAAGAACAAAAACAACTCTAATTCCAAAACAAGTTCTCAAAAAACAAAAAGACCGATTAGATCAATGTCCCCAAAACTTAAGAATTTAATTTAGTAGGTGGAAAAAGGGAACTAATAAGTGCCATTAGGACTTCGATTCGATGATCTCCCTAGACGTGCCCTTTTGGAGAGGAAGTCAACCTTATTGTTATATTCTAGGTGGATGGGTTGGATTCTTAGATCTTCAAAGAATTCATGTAGTTGTCTAATACTTTGATTGTTGTCAAAATCAAAAGATGAAAATTGTTGAACATGCTTGCACCTTTTAGCCACTGAATGACTACACATGAATGGCCAAAAACTTGCAGACTTTATATTGTGACGTTGAATGAAATATAGTGTATACTATAAAGTCACCAACTCAACATTTAATTATTATTAATATTAATTACGTTTATAATAATAACCAATATACTTACCCAAGAGACTTAGAGAGTATTACCAAGGCTATTTAATAACATTCTGTATATCAAATTTTGATATAATATTGTAAGCATAGCATGGTAAGATGTATATATTTCCAGCGAAGTTTATTTTTTTTATCTGCAAGAGCAAACTATAATAACGGGTACAACTTGGCTATGGTACATCAAATATCAAGAAGTATCACAAAGTATAGCACGGTAAGATGCATTTATTTATTTATTATATGAAGAGTCAAGAAATACAAATCGAGTGAAATACAGTTTTTTCGGTAAGAAGCATGTATTTATTTTATGATATCAGAGATCAAGAAATACAAGTGGACAGAAATACAGTTTTTTCCATGATCAGATTTCTCTGTGAGACGAAATGGTAATGAATAACTTGCACAACTTTTTTGTACTTTTATTAGAGCTACCTATTTTTATTTACGAAAAGGTTCAGAATATACTATATATTTGGTAAACTATAAAATTATAATCTTTTATCCATCCATTTAAAATAAAATAGTTTTTTTATTGTTCTTATTGAATTGAGATATATAATATTTTAAAAGTGCATGTGTTTTCAAATATTTATATATATATATATATATATTGCTAAGGTAAGAGCGGATCCTTCTTATTCAATTAAAAAGAGAAATAGTGTACAATTAGCAACTTCGGTAATGGGACACACCTAAAGGACAGGCCCACCCCAATCTTCGGTTGTTAGACAACAAAATGAACCTAGGGACGCGTCTAAAACAAACTAGCAATCAAAAATTGACCGTTAAATCTTAACCTAAAGATCTAGCGGATGAAAAACATATCGGGTGGCCAACATGCTCACCTTTTAACCAACACATCAGACTCGATGCATCCTGTAAACCATAATTTATAATCATATCGAGTCCATTTTTGGCATAACCAGAGATCATTTTTACCGCTTGAAATCCACCATTTACACGCGATTCTCATTAGGTCATGCAAACAGCTAGAAACATAACCGTTGTATCAGTCCCACCAACATGCACGTTCAATCCTGGTCGTTGAATGCCCTCGCTTGATCCAATGGTTCAGGATCATATCGGGCAGACTAAAAGCTCTGATATTTAGTGCATGATGAGGGTGGTATTTCCTCCCCACCCAAAGCCACATCTGGCATGGTGAGTGGAGTCACTCCCAATTGTAAATAATTGCTTCCGGCCTAAAGAGCTTGCAATAAACCAGAAACCACCCAGAGGGTAGCAAAGCAATCACTGGAAAACAAATGGGGGTTCTGTGCCTGCCGAGAATGTCTGGATTCCGGTGCAAGGGCCAAAGGAAGATGAAGATCTCTCCTTCTGGCCTTCCCTCTAAGACAGTTGGTTTACTGCTACTTGGGTTAAGGAGATCGACATAGACCTGCATTCTAAAAAGGACCTCACGTAAGTCATAACATTTCATAATGAATCTAGATCGACGAGACCCCTTTCTTGTGGCTCTGCTTCGGAAATTTTGTCTCTTGAATTTTCCAGATGCTGTTGTTGGTCATTGATGGCCCTAGATGAGCATCCGTCCTTCAACCTGTCATCCGTAATCTCTGCCCACCAGTAGCACAAGTCGGTATGCTTGTTTCGTACTCCCTCATTTGCAACCTAGTCCACAAATTTGTTGGCTTCCCTCCGAACATGCACCAACCTAAGAGTTCTTAGCCTTCATAGGTGCACTTGGATTCTTTGGTAGACTTGCAGAAGCCTCCAGCGTTCTGAGATTTTCTCAGGAGTAGCACTAACATTTATCTTCACTGAGTTGATGACTAATTCTGAGTCAGCTTCAATGATGACATTGTGAATGTTGTACTTGAGCAGTATTTCTAGGTATGATTCCATCGCCATGAGTTCAGCCATATTGTTCGTTGCTTCTCCTAGATAACTCTGGAAGATGATTTGTATGTTTCCTTCTTCATGTCTCAAGACCCCTCCATAACCAGCCTCTCCCAGATTCCCTTTTGAAGCCCTATCTATGTTGAATTTTAAAAATCCGTGAGAAGGGGCTTGCCAAGAAGACTTGTCTGTTGAGGTCTTTTTGTTAATCTGCATAGAACCCTGAGGGGAATGGACCTTAAGCTCTAACTTCTCCAAAATTATGGCCTCTCTTTGACCGATGGGTTTTCCAATAGCTTCACCTTCCATGATATGAACAGTCTCTTTAAGTTGTTTAAGGATTAGCTTTAGGATAATGCTCACCGGACTCATTTTCTCCTTGAAAATACTCTTGTTGCGCTCCTTCCATACATTCCAGATTATGAATCCTAGGGTCAGCATCCAGTCGGAGTTAATGATCTCATTGTCTGAAAATTTTTTCTGCCAATTCTTCAACGTAGTAGTGATATCATTAACATTTCTTAATGTCTGCTCAAAGACTTCTCCAACCCAATTCCAAAGTACTGTGGTGAAAGTGCATCTATTCAGTAGATGATTTGTAGTTTCTTCTTGTTATCTACATAAATGACATCTTGAGGGGCCAACAAAGCCTCTTTTTCTTAGGTTATCCCATGTCAGAATCTTGCCCTGTCGAACCTGGCACTTGAACAGTTTCACTTTTATCCAATGGAGATTTTCCTAGATTTCTTTCCAAGCCTTATCAGTGTTTGGAAGGTTTAGTCCTGCATCTATTCTTTTGGCTTCCTTAAGGTTGAAGAGACCTGTTTTGTTCTTTCCCCATCTTAGTTGATTGTTCAAGTTTGAGTTCAAGATTTGTCTCTTGTCTAAAAGACCTTTAAGGGCTATAGCTTGAGTATGCAACATGCCCATTCCACTATAATCTAGAAGTTTCCAAGTTCTCCATTTCTTATCATTCCTTTCTTGGTCCCAATAGTCACTTACACACGTTAGTCCTTTGTTGATGGTATCAGTGTGAATGTCTGCTAATTCCTCACTTTGGAGATTGTCCTCCTGCTGCCAATTGTCCTCCCAGAACCAAGCCAGGTTCCCATTTCTGATCTCCCAGAAAATATGGTTTTGGACTAGGGCCCTGTTCTCTCATGCCCTATTCCAAATCGCAGAACCTTTTACCTGTCGTGTCCTTCTAATTATATTTTCCTCCTACCATTCACTAGCATATTTGTGCTTCGATAGTTTTGCCCAAGGGGCTTGAATTTCTTTCAGCCATCTCCACTAGATTTTGGTGCCAAGAACTCTATTTAGAATTCCTGGGTCATGAAGACCCAAGCCACCATGGGAATTAGGTTTGCATACTCTGTCCCATGCCACAAGGGCCCATTTCTTCTTTTCTTCACCTTTCCCCCAGAGAAAGTCTCTCTGAATGTTTCTTCTATTGGTCATTACACCAGCTGGTGCTGGAATGGCAGATAGCATATATATAGGGATACTTTGTAGGACAACCTTAGTGAGAACTAGTCTCCTTGCTATATTTAGTGCTCTGTTTGTCCATTTTCTGATCTTGTCTTTTAGCTTATTAAGAACAGGCTCCCAGATATCCTTGTGAAGCGGTTTGTCAACTAGAGGAACTCCCAGCTACTTCATAGGTAGTGTCTCCCTTTGAAAGCCCATAATTTTGGAAAGATTTCTTTGAATTGCAATAGCTATATTGAAAAAGAAGATATTTGATTTAGTGAGACTTACCTCAGTGCCTGTTTCCCTAGAAAACTCACTCAGAATCTATTTGAATGCTTTGGCTTCCTTAACAGTTGGTGTGCCTTGAAGCATAGTGTCATCCACAAATTGCTGATGTGTCATCGTGTCGTCACCATGAGTGAGTCTCAGACCCTGAATTCTCCCTTCCTCCTTAGTAGCTATGATAGCTCTTCCTAACCCTTCCATCGTTAGAATGAAGAGGAAATGAAAAAGAGGATCTCCTTGCCTGAGACCTCTAGAAGGCTTGAAGGTTTTAGAAGGAGCGCCATTGAGAAGAATTGAACAGATGGCTGTGGTAACTAGTGCCATAACCCATTTAATCCTATTGTGATCAAAGCCATAGGCTTTTAAAATTGCTCTTATGTATGACCAGCTAAGTTTGTCATAGGCCTTTGCTATGTCTAGCTGCATTATCATTCCTGCCTGTTTGTTGGTAATGAGTGAATGAACCATTTCATGTGCTTGAATTATATTATCTAGAATTTGTCTTCCTTCCACATAGCCTATTTGTTCCTCTGACCTTAGGGTTGAGAGGAGAGGTTTGAGATGGTTGGAAATGACTTTGGATATAATTTTTTAGATCACATTGCATAATGCTATAAGTCAAAATCTGTCTGGAGAGGTGGCCTTCTCCTGTTTGGGGAATAAGGCTATGAAAGATTCATTAAGCGCCTTTAAGACTTTCTTAAATCTTTGAGAGTCTTCCACAACCTCCAGGATGTCTTGTTTCACAATCCTCCAATAAGCTTTGAAAAAGCCCACATTAAATCCATTTGGGCCTGGTGCTTTCCCATTTTGCATCTCTTTCATGGCTTCCTCAATTTCTTCCTCTGTTACTGGTCTATTGAGATTGAAATTATCTTCTCTAGTGACCAATTTAGGGATGTACTGAGTGAATTTTTCCATAAACTCCTATCTTGTAGGAATTTACAGGGTAAGTTCCTCAGACAGAACACCAAAAGGACACTGCTCACAAACAGATCACAGATCAATACACCAGTATTTTGACGTGGTTAAAACCCTCAGAGAGGGAAACAGTCCACGGCCTGCGCCAACGTGGCTACTACAGGCAATTTATTAATAAAAGAATGAAAATTTACATAAGCTTCTCTCATGCACGGTTAACCTACAAAAGACCCTCCATGCGCTTTAAATAGAATTCATGGACCAATCGGGTGTCAAGCCACGGATCAAGTGTCGGTAATACCGAGGAGAGAATGAATCGTCGGATCACTACATATCGTGACCGTCGGATTGTAACTTACAAAATGTACAACGGTAAAGAAACACACTTTACCTAACTCTATACCTAACTCTATACTAGACCAAGTTGAACTTAACTATTTCCTATGTGTCGGAATATCCTAACATCCCCCCTTAAGAACAACTTGGGATAGGATTGAAGGATTTACAAATATGACACAATAGGAGAAAGAAGGAGGCACTAGAGCCTATCCCCCCTTAGTGACAACTTCCTGAACTCCAAGCATATATCGAAGTTTAGTGAACTTCGCCTCTGTGAGAGACTTTGTGAAGATGTCTGCAACCTGATCATCTGTTGAACAATATTGCACTTCAAGAACATGGTCATGAATGAGCTTTCTGATGAAGTGCATGTGAAGTTTAATGTGTTTGCTGCGCTGATGCTGAACTGGATCTTTGCAAAGCTGAATGGCACTTTGATTATCACACCAAAGTGTAGTCGGATGCTGCTGCTCAAAGCCCAATTCTGATAGGATCTGACGAAGCCACAAGGCTTCCTTACTAGTTTCCACGGCACCACGATACTCTGCTTCTGCTGACGAAAGAGAAATGGCAGCCTGTTTCTTACAAGCCCATGTAATAGGTCCTGAACCAAGAGTGAAGACATAACCGGCAGTAGACCTCCGATCATCAGGGTCACCAGCCCAATCAGAATCAGTGAAACCAACTAATAGAGGAGTTGCTTTGGCACTGTAATGAATCCCAAACTGTATTGTACCTCAAACATAACGAAGTATTCTTTTAGCTGCTTTCCAATGACTTTCAGGGGGGTTTTGCAAAAAACGAGCAACAAGGCCAACAGCAAAGGAAAGGTCAGGACGAGTATGGGTTAAATACAAGAGTTTTCCTACAAGTTGACGGTATAAGGTAGCATAAACTTCAGGAGAAGTACAAGAGACTGAAAGTTTGACTCCAGACTGAAAGGGAGAAGGGGCTGGCTTACATTCTTCCATGTGAAAATGACGAAGAATATCACAAGCATACTTGGACTGGGAAAGGGAAATACCGTCCTTGGATTGCAAGACTTGAAGACCGAGAAAAGTGTAAGTGTCCTAAGTCTGTCATTTCAAATTTCTTTTTAAGGCTGGACTTCACATGGTTTATAAGGTTGGGATCACTACCAGTAAGAATAAGATCATCAACATAAAGAACAAGGATGATAAGAGAGTTGCCCACTTTCTTGGTGTAGACAGTATTGTAAGAATAACACCTAGAAAAGCCAGATTCTAAAAGAAAGCTATCCATTTTGGCATACCAAGCCCGAGGAGCTTGCTTGAGACCATAAAGAGATTTCTTAAGTCGACATACAAGGCTGGAGTCTGTTTGGATGAAGCCAATGGGTTGTTACATATAGATTTCTTCATGCAAGTCCCCATGCAAGAAGGCAGATTTAACATCCATCTGATGGACTTCCCATTTTAAAGAGGCATCAAGGGAAAGAACAAGGCAGATAGAGTTCATTTTGGCAACAGGGGAGAAGGTTTCAGTGTAGTCAATGCCTTCAACCTGTGAAAGCCCTTAGCAACAAGACGAGCTTTATGTTTATCAACTTTCCCATCTGGTCCATACTTTGTTCTGTAAACCCATTTACATCTAACAAGTTTGCGTCCCTTTGGTAGAGGAACAAGATCCCATGTATCATTTGCCAACAATGAATGATATTCTTCATTCATAGCTGCTTCCCAATGTGGATGGCCTGAAGCTTCTGCAAAAGTGTCAGGATCATGATTTACTGGAGCTTGAGCCAGTAAAGAAGAGGCTCTTTCAAACTGAGAACGTGTACGTCGCTGATCTGTAGGATCACCGGCAAGATCACCTGCTGCATCCCGAGTAGTATGGACCCATCTTGGAAGTTTAGGATCCTGAGAAGGTGGGGGAGGATTGTCATCCTCACTTTCATCATCTGAAGAAGAAATGTTTTCAAAAGTAGAAGAGATAGGAAGAGGTGGCACATCCGCCGGACTAGGCTCGCAGGCCGATTAATTTTCATCAAATTTTACATCTCTTCTAATGATAACATTTTTGGACTTAAATGGAATAAGTCTATAACCTTTTACATCTTCAGAATATCCAACAAAAGTACATTTCTCACTCCTAGGTTCTAAAGCTTTATGCTTTTCATCTAGAATATGGGCCCATTCTTCACTTCCAAAAACACGAAAGTGACTTACATCTGGTTTAATGGAACTCCAAGCTTCTTCTGGAGTGATATTCTTTAGAACCTTAGTAGGAGTGCGATTTATTATATAATTTGCACAATTAATTGCTTCGGCCCAAAAACTAAGACTGAGTGCTTTAGATTGCAGCATACAATTAGCCATTTCCTTTAAGGTGCGATTTTTCCTTTTAGCTACACCATTTTGTTGTGGAGTGTATGGAACAGTATGTTGCATTTGAATTCCATTTTTGGTGCAAAAGTTGATGAATGTGTTTTTAATATATTCTCCACCATTATCAGTTCTTAGCTTAAGAATTTGATGTCCAGATTGTTTTTCAACAAAGGCTTTGAAGGCCAAAAATGTGTTAAATACTTCGCTCTTGAGTTTTAAGAAGTATACCCAAGTGCGTCTGGAGAAATCATCAATGAAAGTTAAGAAATACTTGCAGCCAGAGAATGAAGCAACAGGGAGTGGACCACATAAATCACTGTGCACAAGCTGTAAAGGGGCTGAGGCGTGCCAAGAGGCACGTTTTTCAAAACTGTCCCGATGATGTTTTCCGAGTACACATCCGGAACAAACACCATCTCTGCAAGATACCATAGGAAGACCTGTCACCATATTTTCTTTACATAGATGCTGAAGGGAGCGATAGTTTAAGTGACCAAATCGCTCATGCCAAAGTTTGCTCACTTCATCATTATGAGCAACAAATACTGAGGGAAGATTTGATGACCCAAAGTTGTGAAACTTATACAACCTTGTGGAATCATCAGCAATACCAGTAGCTAGAATCTGTTTAGGATCTCTTAGATCCTTGATTACAACATCATGAGGTGAAAATTCAACAATTTTACCTTCACCTGAATGAGTTATCTGATATACAGATAGAAGGTTGCTGGATAAGGTTGGAACACATAATACATCATTAAACTGACCATTGTCTAGATGAACAGTTCCAGTCCCTACAACATTAAGGGATCTATCATCACCAACATATATATTTTTGGTGTTACAATCATGTAAAGAAGAAAACATGGCTTTGTTTTTGGCCATGTGATAAGAGGCTCCAGAATCAATGAGCCACTCATGAGAATGAGAAGAAGAAGATACATTTAATGCATAACCAGACTGAGATGATTGACAACGACATGCAGAAAGTGCCATTCCTGAAGATGAAGTTGAAGTTGAAGTAGAAGAATGCTCCACATGGATGTTATGTTTCTTCATTGCGGCTTCCAAGGCTTCCATCTTCTTAAAGCATTTAGATTCTAAGTGGCCATCTCGATTACAAAAGTTACAATGTCTATCAGTCTTCTTCCATTTGTTTTTATTGGTCTTATCATTTTGCTGAAATGATCTTTCATTTTGAGGCTGAGTTTGCTTAGGACCCTTGTTTGGTTTAGGACCATTATTTTTAGGATATGACTTCTTATGATTCTTTAAATTTGGTTGCTGCTGGGCGGCTAACGCTTTCTTGGAAGAGTTTCCAAGATTAAGAAGACCCAGGTGTAAGAGTTTTTCTTGTTCTCTTATTAAAGAATCACAAAAAGAGTCAAAGGAAGGGGCCTTGTAGTCTTTCCCTTGACAAATGAAAGCTTCCCTTGTAGAATGGAAGGTGGAAACAAATACAGAGTAGGCTGGTCCCAACTTAGTAAGGATGGAATAAATAAGGTTACTATCTTCTTTCTTAATCTTAACAACTTCCAAGAGATATCTAAGGGTCTTGAATTTGGACAAGAAATCTTCAATGCAAGAAAAATTATTAGGATCCAATGTAAGCAACTCATTTTCAAGTTGATGGGCTCTAATTTCATTTTTAATCCCAAAAATTTAGTGATTTGTTCCAATGCTTCATGAGGAGTATCAAGTTATGCAATATGGAATCTAAGATAAGGAGAAATAGACATCCCTATCAAACCACGTGCTTGATCTTGTCTATTTTCCCATTTTGCAACCTTGTCTTCATCTTTTGGTTTCTTCTCTTGGCCTATGGCTATTCTGTAGATACCTTTACTTCTAATTAAATCTTCCATGTAGGATACCCATTGGAAGCAGTTAGTGCTGTCAAGAATGACTTGGCATGGACTTTCCATTTTAAAAAACTGAAGCTGAAGATGCTGAAAGTAAGTGTTCCAATGGATAGATCTCGAAAAATTAGGTTGTTTTAAAAGAAACGACTCTGAAAAAGGCTTCCAGATGAAGAAGTTATGGCTTTTCGAAAAAAAATAGTTGAAGTTGCCGGGAAAGTGCGCGAATGTGCAGGAATGAAAAAAAGCGCCCCCACAAAATGGAGATTTGAACCCAAGACCTATACTCTTTTAAAATAGCTTTGAACCAATTGAGCTATACAAAAAATTTGAGAGAGAGAGAGAGAGAGAGAGAGGGGGGGGGCCTTGGGGTGCGTGTGCGTGCTTGTCTTGAGAAAGCTCTTTTTTTTCCTACAAAACAAAAACACAAAACCCAACACGAATATGCAAAGAAAAACGAACCTTACGGCTCGAAGTTAGCTTTAGCCGGAAACTAAATATTTTTCTCAATGTTTCTGATTTTCCAAGATCACACTAAGGTGCAGGGAAAAAAGCATACGCATGAGAGAAAAAAAAACTTCCTTTCTGTTTCTGATTTGCCCAGATCGCACAGAGTCGCAGGGCAAAGAGCATACGCAGAAATGAAAGGTATAGATTCGGTAATAAAAAGGCTAAATAAACAGAAAGCGAAATAACCAGAGAGAAAATAATAGTAAACTGCAGATAAACACTGTATACCTCCAGATCTTAAAAATGACGCAGATAGGGCTACCGGAAACCTTTTCGCGTGAAACGAAAGGGGTTCCTCACTGGAACAGGTGCTCCGAACACAACAGAAGTCCTCTCAGCCCGAAAGCAGTCAGAAACAGTAGATCTAGGAAACGATAGCCACATGCAGTTCTACCGGCTTCAGATTTGGATCACCAACGGACGCGGCCCTCAAATAGCTCTGATACCATGTAGGAATTTACAGGGTAAGTTCCTCAGACAGAACACCAAAAGGACAC
>APFE030265525.1:0-12305 GCA_000404065.3 Pinus taeda | reverse complement strand
GAGCTGCTAATCAATCCCAATATCAATCGCTATTTGAAATTCTTCCTTCAACGCAGAAATACTTTCAAACAAAGACAATAGTGCACATTTGTATATAAGCTTCCTTATCAAAATCAGAATGATTGGTCCAGTTTTATAAAAGAATATCCCTGAAGTACAATAGTGAAACTTCAGGGTTTAAGTCATATACAAAACTTTACGACCCTTTCTAAATGCATGAAAAGGTCTATAAATACTACAATAAACTAAATATCTATGAAACTAAAATCCTACTTAATTGGTATCAATTGATGATAACTATCTCCTTGGCAGTGATCTGGCAGTCGGTGACATGAATCATCATTCAGGTTGTTTTCCTTTAAACCTGAGCTGACTTATCGCAAGCATTGGCTCCACTTCGGGTGGTCAGTTGAGGTGATAACTGAGTTGGGCGGCATAGGTGGCATCCTGAATATCGGGGATGATATACCCGATCGCATCTGTAAGGAATTTGAGGGCGGATCTCTGGCTGTGCGGCTTGACTAAAAAGGACCAATAAGCATCCCATGTCAAACTGTTAATTCCTGCGATTAACCTTCCATTTTTCTCTAGCTCCGGGTAACATGACTGCTCCAATATTTTCGTTGCTGTTAATTTGCCTGGAGTACATTGAGAAATCATGCTAGACAAGTAAAGAGTATTATTAACCAATTCAACCAAATTACTAGTGGTTTTCTTGCATCTTGAAATCGCTCTTTCTGCCTTCATTAACTGAGACTTCCATTCTGTAAATAATATTTCTTTATGCGATTCTAGAATCCTTGGTAAATTAGCCGCCTGTCCCTAATCGGTATCTTGCCATTCAAGGAAATTGGTCAATGTTTCTTTGGCTTGATCCAAGTCTGTTCTAGCCTTTTCTACTTTCTCACTTATGGATGCCGTTAAATCGCATAATGGTTCCGCCTGGGTGATTTGCTGACATAAAAGCTTCATCTGATTTATCAATCCCTTGTTTATTTGAAATGCCTCTGCTTTGAATTCATTTATCTGTGGGAGCTTCTTTGTTTGCTCAAGTTGAGCTGATAATTGAGCAATCTGCTCATCTTTGGACTTCAGCATTAGTTCATTTGATGCTTTTAGTTGCGCCAATGCCTGAGATAGCTCTTTTTGCTTTTGGACTGCACTATCGTGAATCCTCTGTTTTTCTTCCTGCAATTGTTTAGTCAATTGATTGTTTATTTTTTGTTGTACTACCAATTGTTGTTCTGCCTACTCTGCCTTTTGCTGTGCTTCTGATAGTTGCGCTTGTAGAGAAAAGATATCCTGGTCTTTTGTCTTCAATAAACTGCTCACCTCTGATGCTTTGTCTATTGTCGCCACCGAATAGGCTCCACCATATTGGGATAGTTTTGTCAAATCATCAGAGGGGTCAAATTCCTCTTTCCAAAGCACATTGCCCGTCACTGTTTGTTTTGGGAATAAAGAAGGTTGATCAGTCCTTCTCCTCTTCCTCTGTCGTTTCACTACAACTTTATGTCTTGGGCTATAGAAGACATCTAAGGGAGGAATCTCTTCAATATGCAAAATGACCTGGTCGGAAGGATCCTTTGGGATTATTTCCACTTCTTTTGACTTGGGTGGGTCGTTGGTTTCACCTGAAACCTGCTTTGAAGTCGCCTCCTGTGTATTGACCTCTTTTGATGTCTCGTCATCTTTAGAGAATTCAAGATTGCCAATAATTGAATTAAATTGTTGCCATTCGTGGAGCAATTTCGGATCAATCTGAGTATCTTCATTTACATTTAAACTGCTCTATTCTTGCTCTTTTTCCTGGGTCTCTTCTTGTCTTTTCTCATGCACTTCTTCATGTTCCTTTGATGTAACAGGAGGTTCTTTAACAATTCATTGCTCACGCTCACTTGATTATGTTGTTGGAGTCGTCGCTAACAGATCTAGAGGCAGAGTTTGCAACCTCTGCTCTCTAGGTCTGTTGAATTCAACTAGTCCTTCATCTTTGTATTCAATTATAGCGAGCGATTTAACTTGATACATTGACTCGGTCGATGAGAACAAGCCCTCAAATCTATCTTCTTTATGCCCGAACTTGGTCAATTTGGCCTGTTCGAGTGCATTATAGGCGACTTTATGTGGATCAAATCACCTGCTAGGAAGAGTTGCCAGAGTTAATGAGTTTATTTTCTCAGCTTCTTTCTCTGCATGTTTGAAATCATGTAGAGTGTAGATACCACATCTCAAGGGAAAAGAAGGCCAGACTTGCTTCTTAGCTTTCTTTAGAGTTTGTGTAACCCCATCGGAGATGATCTGATAGGCTATTTCCATGGCCAGCAGTTTATCAGGTATGTATAGAGGAAGAACGTGGGGTTTGGCTTGACTGCCAAAAATTCTGATATAAGTGAACTTTTCCTCCCCGAACCAGCTTCCTATGGATGTTAAATCAATCCCTGCTTGGTAGGAAATCTTAGGGGTAGGCTTATTGAAAATAGAATGATGAATGGGAAACATGAAGCCATTGCAGATTTGATATAAATGGTGCTTGTAGTTGGTTTTCCACAAATTTTGATGGTATATATGAACGAGTGTGGGGTCTTCCGACGTCCACCTCCATCCGAGCACAAGAAATTCAGAATTAAAACACAGGACATCTAATATATAGGCACTGTAGTAAAATGGGGGAATGAGCCTTTCAGTGACGCGGGACTTGGTTCTAAAATCAAGAACTGTGGATGCTAACTTATCGGACAGTATAGTTGCCCAATCCATTATTTCACCACTACATGCTGCTTCCATCAAGGGAACCATTTCTATAGTAAAATTGGTGGAATCATGTAATCCCCACAACCTACACATCATTATCCCAGCGTAGCAATAAGGGGAGCATAGAGAATTGATCGAGTACTTACCCAAAGATTCGTGTTTGTGTTTTGCTAGATTTTGTCTCCAAGCCCGAATGGGTTCGGATTTAGTCTCATTCTCAGCTCAGAATTTCTCCAGAAATGCCATGTTATATTTCTTCTTTGGCACAGGTAAATGATACATTTGCCTCAAATCTTCAGCTTGAAAGGAATCGAAAATTCTCCCATCTCTGGTACTGAAGGTTCGGTCTGTGATTGGGATTTCCTAAATTGCCCATCTCACCACATCTGTATATGGGAGGATTTGTTCCCGAGCTGTTATCCGATGAAGAAAAGAGTTGGCTAAATCCTTTAGATTAGCCTCAGATTTGCGAGTGTTTTCATCTGAGGCTTGTACTACTGTCACCATTGGCCCTTCGGCTTCAATCAAATTATAGGTACCTTTCCAAGTAGTTCTGGCGAGTCCAAGGCATGTAGTATCTGATATTAATCCTTTCTTTTTAGTACCTAGATCAACGAAGAGTTGCCTTGTGGCCGGCGAAGCGGAAGCCATTGTAGTTTTCTTGGACTTCTTCCCCATTCTGCTTGAAGCTGTTACTTCGGAAGAATTCTACACAGGAATGATAATGAACGTAATACAGAAAATTGATAGCGCAAATCGAATATGAGTGACATATATATCGATAAATGCATGGTGAATGATTAACTTAAGGTGGCCTCGGATACAATCTGTAAAAATATCTTAGGCTTACTGTTTCATTAAATGGCCGTTAAGACCTGTCAATCCTATAAATGCCCGTCATTTCGTTATTTATTTAAAGCGTGCCTTGGATGTTTTGGTGGTTGAGCACAGATGAATGGCTATTCAGAAGATAAGGCTTTTAATACGAATTAATCATAATAAACCCGCTTTAAGATTTTCTTTGAAATATGCGCTTTTAGCTTTATCGCAATTGGGCGTCGGGGAAATCATAAATCGTTACATTGGTTCCATTTGGAATTCCCGATCGCCGATAGCGATATCGCATCACGTCGGGAATACTGAGTGGGGCACTTTAAAAGCATGCATGGTTGATCGCCGATTGCCGATAGCGATATCGCATCGCATCGGAGCGAAAGGGAGTTTTATTGCGCCAGCTTATTATTGCCGATATCCGATAGCCTATTTCGCATCGGAGAAAACCAATGGGTCCTTAAGTTGTGTTTCCTTTGTCATTGCGATATGCGATCTTGTGATCGCTTTATCGCAATGATAGAAGATTAATCATTTATATATAAGGCTTTTGATTGGTTTATCAAAAAGGTTTGGTAATGTTTTATTTTATTATTTCGGACTTTTTTGAATAAGACTAAGTTGATACCAATTAAAATTAAAAAGGGACCCATTTCACATTATAGTTTTGGGATAATAATGATATGAAATAGAGGGTTGTTGTAGGGCACAACACTACAAGATTTGCATAAATTGAGATGTTTACACACCCCCACATCACTGAACCTTGCATATTTTTACAGTACATCATTTAATGGAAATGGAATTGATTATATAATGCTCTAAAGAAAAGTGGCAAGGCCTGGACGTCATACTATCTTTCAGAAAAAATTGAATCGAAACAAACTTTTAACGGTTAAAGGTGGATTGAAACGTAGTATCAAGAACCTCTATATTAAATGATAATTTGGCACAAGTGTTAATATAAAATTATACTGAGTTCACTCCAATCTATATTTTGTCATTGTTGGGTCTTTGTTTGTCGCCACAAAGTGTATGTCAGGTCCTTGCTTTTTTCCAAAATTTTAAGTTCGGTATTTGCTTTTTGTCATGTCAGATGTTAATATTGTTGAAACGTGAGTCGAACATACACGAGAGCAACATTTTTCTCCTCTATAAACATTTCTATTGAATGTGTTGTGCCTGTCAGTTCCAAGCCTAAGAACGCTATGGATTCTCAATCAGCTTCTTCATGAGGGAGGCATTCTTCATGGACATCTAAGAAAAGCAAACAATTTGAGAATTTGTTGGTTCTTTATGACAAAGACACTCTCGACTGTTGACATAATGTTGCTTCCATGGTTAATGGTAAATCCCCAGAGGAAGTCAAAAAGCATTAGGAGATTCTGGTAGAGGACTAGTACATTGAAGCAGACCAGTTGTCGTATCCCAATTTCAATTCTTCGAGGAGCTTCGTCTTGGGAGCCAGCCGCAATGGCTAGTAGAAGCGGAGCACATGAAAGTACAATTTTCTCTGTTTTTTGCAACCATTTTATAATTTTTTTATTAAACAGTGGCCTTGAATCTCAGTGTTTTGGAATATCTCGCTACTTAAGATCTTCCATGACAGTGACATGCATGCGTTAATTTATGAACATATCGTAAAAATAATACTTAAGCTCGCCCCTAACCGTACCTTTTACCGAATATCTAAAATATTATCGGACAGGTCTGTCGAAAATTAGGTTTGAGTGATAGAGAAACTTTAAGAAAGAGATTTAACTTTTAGGCTGGAAATTTTCAATGTTTAAAAGGAACGTAAATCATAGCATAGTGTAAAAAGTATGCATAGTTTATATAAAAATATCACTGACCAACCATGTAATAGTATCCAAAAGCGTGTGGATAATCAACGAACCTTTTCACTAACGTTTTCTTAGTCACTCTAAACCTTCTATCATCCAGGAATCTATTCTGTTTATATGAGCTTATAACTATTTCATGGTAGCGGAGAATTATATATTTTCAAAATTCAATCTATATAAATAAATTAAATAGTTGAATTTTGAAATATCATTAAATTGAGTTCTCTTATATCTATAAAAATTAGTAAATCTAGCTAAATCTTCAAAAGATGCCAGATTCATATTCATTGATTATTATATTTTTAAAGTTATTGAATTATGTATTTTCAAAATTCAATCAATATAAACAAATTAAACAGTTGAATTTTGAAATATCACTAAATTGAGTTTCCTTATATTTATGAAATTCAATCAATATAAATATATTAAATAGTTGAATTTTGAAATATCATTAAATTGAGTTCCCTTATATCTATAAAAATTAGTAAATCTAGCTAAATCTTCAAAAGATGCCAGATTCATATTCATTGATTATTATATTTAATTCTAGAGGTTCCAAATCACCTCTACTGGCTTTGAGAATTGATCCTTAGGTTATGATCATATGAAACACAGATTATCTCCCACTACAAAGCAACAGTCTTGCACAAATACCGTAAATATTACACACTATATAGTAAATTGACTCACTATTTTTACATCTTTCTTATATGAAAGTAAAATAATATTCAAGCGATCAATGAAAGTGGTGACTTGGACTGGTTGTGAAATTTGAATAATTTTTATTTTAGGGGCTTAAGAATTTCAAAACAGATCCACATATTAAATTTCACATTTTTAACACCTTACTAACCCATATTGTCAATTTCAAAGAAAAATATCTAGGATTTTGTAAAAAATTTAACTATATTTTACGGAGTTGTCTATAATGCGACTTTTTGGAGATTCCGGTGACGGAATCAGGTGGAAGAAATTGAGGTTAAATCTTGATTTTTAGCAATTAAAATGGTTTTTTCACTGCATATTTGGATTCAGCACCCTGAAAAACCCCTGGGACCCTTTGATTGTGCAGAAACTAGCTTTCAAACTTACCATTCCAATAAATTGCTACCGGATTTTGACCAAAAAACCCGCCGAAAAGGCTTTCAAAAAGTCTCATTATAAACAACTGCATATTTTACTGGCAACTCACCTAATTTTTGCTCTGACCTCTTTACCCGAATTCAGCTAATTGTGAGAGCCTACAAGTAGAAATTTAGAATATACCTATTGTCAAGAATGTATCTATTGTCAATGGCAATACAAAAAAAAATAAACAACACTTCAAAGTCTCGTGGACTCAAAATTTATTGAACATCTCAAAGTCCAAGTAGCTGAAGTCATCAATGCAAATAAGTGTTTACTAAAAGAAGCAACCAATGCAAGTTATGTGATATAAGTGTTTACTAAAAAAAGCAACCAATAACCATTGGCATTGGTTCCGTACTTAATTATTGCCCAACTCAAATCTTTTATAGCACCATCCACTATAATATAATTTGTTCATTGATATTCGGTACTTAATTATTGCCCAACCCAAATCCTTTACAGCACCATCCACTATAATATGATTCATTCATATATATATAATCTAATTATTCTCTTTCTTGTTTTTTTAATTTTAATTATTAATAAATTTAAAATATATATAATATAAAAAAACACAATTTTTAAAAATTATATAAATGATATAAATTTAAGATCATTCTTACTCTCTGAATCTGGCTTGGGCGATAGCTGTATTACCAACTGCAAAAACGGGTCTATATAAACGTAAAAGACATGCCATCTTTGGAAATCCCCTCACAATTTCCTTTTGCATTTAAATCGTCATTCCTTTCTAATCCAAATGGAGTGTGAGCCCGCGAAACTCGAACCCGTCGTGGATACATTTAAATCGTCATTCCTTTCTAATCCAAATGGAGTGTGAGCCCGCGAAACTCGAACCCGTCGTGGATACAACACTGGTAGTGAAAAGTGACAGTAAATTTGTGGTTTGGGGACCCAGCATTCTTGGTTGGTTGGGGATCAATTTCGGTTTTCCCTTTGCTTTAACTTTCTCTTATGGGTTGGTTTTGGATTTGGATTGAGTTTTACATAAATTCTCCAATATAGAGTAAAATAGGCATTTGAATTATGTGGATTGGTAGTCCAATTAAGTTTTTCGGAAATGGAAACGAGGATGTTGAAACAAAGTGGAGAAAACAGAGACGGATAGAACCAAGACCGAGAAAGTCGAGAACCTAGAAGAGAGCCCAATCTTACTAAATCTATGTGAATAGCAGAGAAAAAATCCGGCGAGAACAAGCACGATATATTAGTGAAAGAGTGAAATTAGTGGAGGAAAGGCTGGAAAGCCTGATGTCGTATTGAGTGGTACATAAAGTTTCCTGAAGCAATACATTCATTTGAAATTTTGTTGGTCAATGGGACTTTTTTTCAGTTGAGTTCCATCGCGTGCCTACTTGCTCTGCGCGACTCTGTATTCTTTCATAAATTGGCTTTTTTCTGTCCTTTCATCTAAGCCTGATGTCGTATTGAGTGGTACATAAAGTTTCCTGAAGCAATACATTTATTTGAAATTTTGTTGGTCATGGGACTTTTTTTCAGTTGAGTTCCATCGCGTGCCTACTTGCTCTGCGCGACTCTGTATTCTTTCATAAATTGGCTTTTTTCTGTCCTTTCATCTTCGGAGTAGTTGCTCTGCCAGCCCAGGCGCGATGCCAATGCGGACTCAGGAGTGCCGTCACTGCAGTATGCGGTGTATATATATAGATATGTGATTAAAACTCGTCAATTTTCAACAAGTCGGTCAAAATGATTTTTTGAAAAATTATTGGGTTATCGGTGATGACGTGTAATATGGAAACGTTTAATAAAGCAAATAAATAGATATACGGTTATCAAATTTAACCCCTGCGCGGTATCCATTTGAAAATGTCCAGTATCTATGTGGATTTGATAAAACTTTGAGAAAACTTGTACAGTCTCGTTTTCAATAGAATGAAACATCTTCAATCATGTGCTGATTTGATAAAACTTTGAGAAAACTTGTACAGTCTCGTTTTCAATAGAATGAAACATCTTCAATCATGTGCTGTGCTTTGGCAGAAAACTTAAAACAAATATCTTAAAACTATAATGTGCCAAAATAGTTTTTCCACTTACTAAAATTATTGAAAAGTAAATCAAGAATTAACATGTTAGTATGACAAATTATTAAAAAATAAATCAAGAATTAATGACAAATATTTTCACTAATTAAACCTTTTCAAATTCATAAAGATACTTTAGCTCTCATAGAAAAATGTACTAGAACTCCAGATATGGACATCATCTTTTTATCATGGCTAACATATAATTTTTTAGCATTCATTGTTCAAAATAAATCATTAAAACTTAATCATTTTCATGAAATGGTTATACTTTAAGCATTGACATCTTACTATCATTATCAATATTCGCTAGACACTTGTTAACATAATACACATGGTAAATCAATAAACATAATTTTTTTTTGGGAGGGAATGTAAAGTGTATTTGTATATTTTAGTGAATGAAATTTAATTAGTATATTTTTTTTTTTAATTTAAAAAAGTTTGTAAATAATTATAAATTATGATAACTAGTCTTATATAACCAAAACATTGAAAATTAAAAAAGTTATATATACTTTTATAATAGTTTGTTCATTAGTTATTCAATATTATCTATTTTAATTATATTTGATGTATATATCATATAAAGTTAAAATTTATAAATATAAATAATAATTACCGTCAAAAACTCTTTACCATTCAGGATTGAAGGTAAGATGTGTAAAATGAAGATGTTAAGAATTCTAAATATTTTTTAAATTCATTTTTCTTTTTATATGAATGTTCTCTTTGTGTTTAGTTATGTATACTTATCATATAGTTAATATTGTAAATATAAAAAATAACTAGGTTAGAAACATTCTACAAGGTAAGATGCATACATGTTAGATGTTAGTATCTAAATATTTTTAATTTTTTTTTTTTTTTTTTTTTTTTTTTTTTTATCGTAATGTTGTTTCTTTTTGTATTAAGCTTGTAGGTCTGTTTCATTTTCTATTAAAAAAAGACAAATTTACAACACAGATTGGTTAGGTGGCCTCAACTTGCCTCGAAGGGAAACCAAGTCTGTTAGCCACCTATCCGCATTGTAAGCCATCCAAAAACAATAGTCTTAATATCTCCATCCAAGGTAGATATGTCTCTCTTTCATGTCCATACACTAAATATCTATCTAAACTTATATTTGCATGACATAAATTAAACACTATCTGCATAAAACAAAAGTATGCATGGGTAAGTGACTATAACTTCTACTCCTCTGAGGCAAATTCTAAGGGTGTTGGGTCCTTGGCTAGTGCCCCAGACATTTCATTTAGTTCCAGTATGCAAGGGATGTGACAGTCGATTCTCTCCAGCCTGATGTCTTGTTTATGAAGCTGGAATAGAATTTTATGCAAATATTTCTTGTAACCCGGCATACCTTAGAGTATCACTACCATCCCAATAAAAATCTGTTCCATTGCTTTTCCCAATAAACTCTTCATCAATCAATAAAGGTATAGAGTTTGTTTGAACCACACAATTCAGCCTCTAGTGTTTCTCGGGTCTAGGACTAAAGTCCTCAAGTTGTCCATGTCTTCCTCTGTCTCACTACCTTGTTTTATTTCCTCCTCCTACTCTTCTAATAGTTTCGAGATTCCTTCATCCATCCCTTCATGATAAGCCTTCGTCGCTTCAGTGATAAGGTGTTCTACCAACTTCCTACCCTTGCGAGGCTCCAACGTGCTTGACACCTTATCCTCCCTAGGTGTCGCGCCTCTCCTTTCTTGTCCTCGTCCTCCCGTAGGTCGAGCCATGTCTAGATTTCCTGAGACCTGGTGACAACAACAATTTGTTAATCCAAAACAAATCACTGCAGTTTGGTACTTTTCTTTTATTGTTTTGATAGCAGAATGAGCTCCACCATGCTTCTCCTCTCCCCTTGCTTTCTTAGCCTCGAAGCTGGGGTGGTCCACATACCGAACCTTGTAGTGGGGTTGGTTCCAGCTTTTTGCTGTCGCTCCCCTTTTCCATACCCAACAACTTCCATTCACATGTAGGTAAGCCTTCCCTTGCCTAAACCTATTGCATAGTCCCCTCCTCGTCCTTACTATATTCTAGGAGGAAATTGGGACCCCTGCCCCCTCTACCTAGGAAATAATAGCGCTCCCTCTCACCTTCTCCCATTTAGCTTTCCAATCAGGGTCTCTGGCTTTGCCATAGTCCCGAGAGGAATTCCGGTTAACCCATCGCTTGCTTTCTCTGAAACTATAAGGTTTGCTTCCCATGCACCTTATCGAATGCTCCCCCCTTCCCCCATTTTCCATCTCATTTCCCTCACCCATTTTCCTGCTACTATCAACCTCAAACCAAGCACAATTTAAGGGGCCTGACCTTTCCAAACTAGGAAGCATGAGGTTATCGCCCCATCAGCCATAGGTACTACCCAACTAGCAAAGGATATAGACACAAAACAAGGAAATTGCCACAAATTGCCTTCCCCATTGCCACCAACAGTTCTCTACCCGCCACAACATCTTCCTATTTACCCCTCTCTTACACTAGTAAAAGCCCAATTATAACATCAGTACAGTGGAGGCCAACGCCAAAAAAAATACCCGGGTCCAATTGCACGTCGTCTCCGAGCTTAGAGTCGCAAGGTCCCTCTCCTTCCCGATCCACTGCAACACCACCTTCCGCCATAGGCATACACTCTAACACTACTTGCATGCCTACCATGCCTTCCTTTCTTTCCCACCTCACCTCTTGTCCTGTCACCTTTCCCACCGCCCTTGCATGCACTCATGCTAAGGGTTGCCACACCCATTGCCTTGAGCATGTGGGGGCGACAGTACTAATTTCAGAGGCACCGATCATTAATATGACCAAGCTGTCCTAACTCTTGGCCCACATCCCGATCGAGGTATATTATATGTTGTTTTTATTAATAAAATTATGAACAATTTATTAGATAAAAGCAAACTATAATATACCTATCACATTAAAATATAACATATAAATAGCAGTTATAAATTAACATATATTTTACCATGTAAATTAAAATGATGATTACATAACTATATTTAAATTTAATTAATAAGCACATAAAAAATTAATGTTTACAACATAACAAGATTCTTAACTATGAATATTCACCCCTGTTTACCATGGATATTATTAACTTCTAAATAGGTTTTCTTACAATACCATGAATTATCATTATCACATACCCAGAAACCATAACTCATTTTAAAATATATTTTTTTTATAAATACTTTATTTTAATTTTTTTTTTTGTAGGCTTGGGCGGGACTCTCCGATTTACATGTCCATTAAGTACCGATTTACATGTCCATTAAGTACCCCTCAACGGGGGCAGGGTAGCCCAAGAATTGAACCCAAGACTTCCGGTTTGGTGAGACTTCATTTCCACGGCCATTGCCACTTGAGCTACCCCATGTGGACTACTTTATTTTAATTTAATTCTATAACATTTCTTAAATTAAAACTTAATACTTACAATAAACATACAAAATAACAAGCTTTTTATTAATTTGTAAATAGGCTTTATTACAATACCATGGCTCATTACCAAGACTTATCAATAACAGTTGCCCAAAAACCATAACTCATTCCAAAATCAAAATATTTATAAATATTACATTGTAATTTTATTTTTTAATATTTTTAAAATTAAGTCTAAAATCAAAAGGTTATGTGAGAGATGTAGTGGTGTAAATGTACGTAGATATTTACATGT
>APFE030265521.1:1050-97878 GCA_000404065.3 Pinus taeda | reverse complement strand
AATATCCATCGATGTTGTCCGGAAGATGCTGGATGAATTTCTCCGATGAAATCCAAGCCCCACTGCTGAAATGGTGCGCTGACTTCAATGGGCTGGAGAGGCAATGGCTATAATTTATGCTTTCCTTGAAAAATTTGACATTCATGACAACTCTTGACTGCTTTATATACATCTGAAAACAATGAAGGCCAATAAAAACCCGCTCTTAGGATCTTGTTTGCCGTGGTTTTCCAAAACAAATGGCCCCCACAGTCACCTTTGTGAAAATCCTCTATAGCTCTCTTAGCTTCCTCCTCAACCAAGCAATTCAGCAATATGCCACCGGGGTCTTTCCAATATAGTGCAGATTTGAGGATGAAAAATTTGGCAGCCTTTAATTTCAACGTCCTAGCGTTGTTTCGAGGCATCCTGGGAGGTGAAGAAAAATTTTGAAGCACATATAAAATATCAGCATACCAAGGAGAAGAAATAAAGATGTCAGATACCTGTAGTGCTGAATTCTCCTCGTCTTCATCGGATAGGGCAGCTATTAAATTAATGTCTAGGACGTGGAGATTTGTTTCAGCCATCAATTTAGCAAGACCTTGACCCTTAATGAGCTTGGTAGGCTTAATTTCCACATCATATTCTAATAGTGCAACAATCCACTTACCCCGCCTTCCTTCCAGTTCTACTTGTACCAAAACATCTTTAACAGCCGCGTTAGGAACATATGCCAAAATGTGGGAGTTCAGTATGTACACACGGAAATATTTCAAATATTTACCAGCGCCAATGCTTGTTTTTCAATGATATTATACTTCAGCGCTCCGTCCCTTATAATACGACTGAAAAAGGAAATGGGCTTCTCAACTCCATCTCTTTTTTTCATCAACACAGCTGCCAATGTATGCTTAGAAACAAATGAAAATAAAATAAAATCTTGTGTATAATCCGAGCTGATTAGAGTTGGGGCTGAAGACAAAATTAATTTTACCAAATTGAAAGACTTTACTGCCTCTTCGATCCATTTGAGCTGGCTGTCCTTTTTTAGCATGTTAGTGATTTCTCTGAGGTGTTCGGAAAGATTCAGGATAAAGCGACGCAGAAAATTCAACTTGCCATTAAAGGACTGAATCTCTTTCTTGTTTCGGGGCTGCTCTAATTTTTGAATAGCTTCCACACGTGCAGGATCTATACGAATGCCATCTTTGGAAATGATGTGGCCCAACAGCTTGCCTTCACTCATGGCGAAAAGGCTCTTCTTCGGATTCAATGAGATACCATATTTGTTGCACTTTTGAAACACCATCATTTAATGATACAAATGTTCTTCATCATATTTAGAAAACACAGTTAAATCATCAAGATAAATGACCAAAAAGACATCTTTCTCATTAGAAAAGGCCATGTCCATCGCCCACTGAAAGGTAGCACCTGCATTTTTCAATCCAAACGGCATCTTGGCATAATGAAATGTCCCCCATGGAGTAGTGAATGCAGTCTTGTCGCGGTCATCCTCATGCACTAAAATCTGATTGTATCCAGAATAACCATCAAGTAGCGACATCCTTGATGCCCCAACTACCCGCTGCAATATGTGATCTATCTTGGGCAGCGGATAATTGTCCTTTAGCGACACCTTATTCAGATTTTTGAAGTCTATACACAAGCGGATCTCACCGGTCTTCTTTCTCACGGGTACCAAGTTGGAAATCCAGTCGGAAAATCTAATTGGCACTATAATTCCAGACTTGTACAACCTGTTAACTTCTTTCTCAATCAAAGGCAGCAACTTAGGATTAATTCTTCTCAATTTTTGTCGGAAAGGCTTTTGATTTGGCTTTATGGGAATGTTATGCTGAATGATACTTGTATCATAAGTTTTCAAATCTGAATAATCCCATGCAAAACATCAGAAAACGAAGACAACAATCTGATATATTCTTTCTTTACCTTTGGCGACAATGCCTTCGATAGTTTTACCATTTTTGGATTTTCAGCTGTTCCGACATTCACTTCTTCAACACCTTCTTCCGTTGGCCTCAAAGTTGGTTTGCGGGCCACGTCATCTTGATCGAACAGCTCCTCCAAAGGAATTAATCCTTTAGGAATGACATTATCTTTAAGTTGCAATACGTCCATCTGATTTACTTCCTCAGGTTTTGTATCTATGGAGATGTCTTTGAACTCACCTTCAACTTGCAGAAAATTCTTGATTTCTTCGTCATCTTGGAAAACTTGCCAACATCTTTGATTGTCTGGAACTGTAGGACGGTTCTTCACATAAATTTCAAACTTATTGTTGGAATTCATGGGGATTTTTAGATTGCTAGCTCCCTTAGCCAATGCATCCGCAACACCATTTTGGATACGGGGCACACATGTTAAAGTATGTTCAGAAAACATCTTTAAGATATCTAGGACAACATTTCGATATGCTCGCATACAAGGATGCTTGGCCTGGAACTCACCTTTCACTTGCTTTATAACCAACTCGGAGTCACCATACACTAATATCTTCTTTGCCTTCAGCTTCCGAAGGATTTTTAGGCCAGCAATGAGAGCCTCATATTCCGCCTCATTGTTTGAACAATCGAATGCCAATTTGTAGGAACATACTCATACCTTGCTTGGGACTTTGTTTTGGACAGAAAATGGACTTCGAATCCATACACCTATACCAGCACCATCGCTGCCCACAGTGCCATCAAAATCCATGGTCTAAAGACCATCCTCATCGTCCTCTAAGTGCTGAAAATGTGATGTCTCTGCATTTTTTGTTTGCTGCCCATTGATTTCAGCTTTTGGCTCCATGACAGTGGATCCTTCTTCACGTTCATTTCTCAAAATTTCTCTAAAATTTTCTGCAATGTCTGGTATATCTTTTGCTTGAACTAACTGACTATCTATCTCATTAAAATTATCTGCAAACAAAACAAATGACTCTAAATCTGTTTGTACATAATTTACAGGATGATTAACTGGCTTTTCCTTACTAGTGATCATGTATTTCATCTTTTTTTCTCGATATAATTTCCTCATCTGACCGAAGACCGGGATTGTAGCATAAGAAAAATCGAGCTGAAGTGTACCTTTGAGCTTAGCTCCCCAAGATCTCGAAAGAAACATTCCGAATCACGGAGGAATATCCGCCACCACCACATCCATCAAAACATTCTTTGCTGGGATTTGATCTAAGCTCACTACCAAGTCCTTGATCAAACCAATACATTTTACCCGGCTAGAATCAAACGAATACAAATCATGATATTTCCTTGTGATGTCTAGTCCCAGCTTTTCCATAATTGCTTTCGGCATCAAATTATGCGAAGCTCCCGAGTCAAACATAGCATTATGCAAAACATACTCATGCAATCGCAAACTGATATAGAATGGAGGAACATCACTTTCGGGAGACTCACCATTTAAAGCGGGTCCAAAAATTAATTCCGGCTAATCATCTTCTACATTCACCGTGTCTGGCATTTGATCAAAATTCAGGATCTTGGAGATTTGGCCTCGGTATGTGCTGTTCTTCATGATTTCCGTCAAAGGAATGGACACTTTCAATTTTGAAATTTCTTTCTCCAAACTAAAAATTGAAACCTTCTCACCTTCTTTGGCCGGATTGTCTCTTTTTTCAACTTTATCTCTTGGTGTGTTTGATGGCTGATCTATCTTGCTTGCTGATGATGATTGACCTGCTGGAGGATCACTTATCTCTTTCCCTTTTTTCTGTGGGGCAGCTGAACCATTCTTTGTCGAAGCATCTGTTCTTTTCTGAATAGGATTTATGGGAACAACTCAGTTTCTCAATTGTCTTTGCTGACTTTGCTGAGCTGATAAAGCATTCAAGTACCCTCTTTGATATTATTCTGATTCTTCTTCAAGCGCTGCATCATTTGACAAGATATAATGCTCATCTTGGAGGATGATGGAGTTACTCACCAACTCTTCCTCTTCCGTAATATAAGTGGGCAGATCATCAGGAGTGAAGAAGTGATTTTCTTCTCCCATTGTTTCACCTTCATCCTCGGATTCTTGGCTCACAAAATTTTGCTGAAGTGGAGGTTTAATTTGTTGCTGAACTGCTACCTCTTGTGCCCTTGTTTCACGTTGTTTGATTCTATATTGGGGCTGCTGCGGACCTCTAAAATTTGGATTACGAATCTGAGTCTTCGGCTTGTCAAGACAAACATTTTGAAGTGCTCTTTTAATCTGTTCAACGTCGCGGAGGAGCTGATCTGATGTAGACGCTTCCTCTTTGATTGTGACTCGCTTTTCAGCCTTCATTCTTGATCTCTTATCATTCAAGTTCGCCTCAACGCTGACAACAATTTTCTGCATATCCTCCAAGGTAGGAGGATCTCTATCTCTCAATGAGTAAGCCATCTCTGGATCAAAGCCGTCCAGAAATTTGAGAATTGTTGATTTTCTAGATGGCCTTAAATCATCTGGAATAGCATTGTAAACTGTGTTAAATCTGATAATATAATCTTGAACGGACTCACCATGATTGTGCTTGAGATTGTTGTACTCAGCGTTGATCTGAAGTGGATCCTTTCTGATTTCCCATCGATCTAAAAACTGCCTTTGAAGTGCCTCTAAGGTAGTAATGCTCCCGGTTGTCAAACCTCTGAACCACTTTCTAACTTCTCCTCCAAATGTTTGCACGAACAAACACATAGTTATATCTTCTTCATCTATCTCATATAGATAAAAGAAAGTCATCATTTTGTCTATATGTTGCTGAGCAGAGACACTTTGAGGAGTGCCATCAAACATAGGCATTTTACTCTGGTAGTCGGCTGGCATATCATGCAGATTTTGGGGAAGAGCAAGGGGAGAAAATCGGGAAGCCATTGCTTTAGGTAGATTGGGTCTAGGAGTAGCAGGTGGAGTAGGTGTAGCTATAGTATGAGGAGTATGACGAGTATGAGGAGGAGAAGTGGTATGGGATGTAGAGGGCGAACCAACTGTTGATTCTGGATAAGTGATTATAGGAGAAATAGAAATAAAAGGAGGATTGGTCTGCTCATGCAACGTGATAGTAGATCCAATATGAACAGATATATTCTCAACGAACTCAGCAAGACTGGTAGCATGAATATCTTACTGAAGAGATCTTAGGATGAAATTTTCAATCAATTTATTGTGTCTCTCAATGTCAAGGGCAGCAACAAAATCAGGGTCAGGAACTAGAGAATCAAGTGCACTTTCAGATTTAGTTTTGAACAAGGACAACTCAAAACTCTCGTCAAAATCAATATCTTCAAGATACTTAAAAATAGCTGGACATGAATGAGATTTGAATATATGACCAGAATCAGAAGCCAGTTTGGATATCTAGGAACAAATAACCAATCAGCCTGTGAAAACTCTTAACTAATCATCCAAAAGTTCAGAGTTTACAAATACACTGGGATAAAATGCAATCGAAGTGTTGTATTCACAAGCTCACGGAGATTGACTGAAGCAACATTTATCTACTTGCGCTTATGCAAAGCAAAAGCATTTCGAAGGCTACCTGGCATAATCTTCAGGCTCTATCTAATACTTATGAAACAAACACATCAATCTACCACAAGTTTGTTCTCCCCAGCGGAGTCGCCAATATTTTAGCGCTTGAAATTTCACCTCAGGCTGAAAAAGGTAAACTCCAAGGCAACATCAAACCACTTAGCCTCGTAGCTAGCCCTACGGGGCAGGAGAGGGCTCTCTTCGGTCTATCTCGGAAAAGATCTTCAACGGGCAGAGATAACCAATAAAGAACACTGATTTTAGGCTAGTAAACTGATAAAAAGGTTTTTTTGGGATTTTAAGGGTTTTGGTGGAAAATTAGGAAAAGGCAATTTTGGGTGCAGGGATTGGACACAGTTTTCGCAGGGGGTTCTTTGGGGAAAGGTAGGAGACTGTATTGATGCCTTTGAAAGATTTGGATGGATTGAGAATGACTGGTGAGGAGCTAAGGAGAGCAAGAAATCACCTTGAATTCTCCTTAAACAACTGAAAACATTGATATTAAGCAAACTTAAAGGCAGAGCATAGCAACCATGAATTCTACCTTATCACTTCATTTGCCTAATTTGCAGAAGAAAAAGTAAGAAGATGATTCACATAACAAACTTACAAGTACAAAGAGAAACACACCATCAATACATGTAACCACAAGAATCCCAAAAAGGACTGCAAAACCCTGGTCTTTCTTCCTTTGCCAAAAATGCAGAGATACAATGAGTAATACAATAGAAGCTTTCTCCCTCAAGAGTCCAACCATGAAAATGACTAAGAAAGTACATAATATAGGCAAGCTAACATATTTCCTTGCCTCTAGGGGTCGAGATCACTATCCTAGGAGCTGTTTCAACCAATTCCAAACTGAACACTAAAATCTAGGCAGTCAAAACAACATCTATAAGCTAGGAAACCAATTCATTCATTTAATGTTTGCCTATCTCACGAATGAATCTTCTAGAAGAGATAAATGAGTGTCAAAATATCATAAAATTACATCATTTACATCAAGGAGGATCAAAATCCACTCCAAAAAGTCAAACCTAGTCAAAACTGCGTTTTGCTGAGCTGTAGGTGCATTTCTGTGAAAATTGCCCAACGGGTCGCGCCCTAACTCTGAACGGGTCGCGCGCCTTTGGAGCCGTTTTTGAGGCACTTCCAGGTGTCCAAATGAGGCAAACATGGGCTTGTTGGAAATTTATGGATGTCTACTTTCCAACCCAAGTGGAATTTCTAAACGTGGTGTCCATTTTCCCCTCCAAAATGGCAATCTCCCAAGATTGCTTCCTGTGTGTCAAAAAGGTGGCAGAAAGTCATTTTTTGCTTGTTTTTTGACCTTCTGGAGGCTCAAAACTTGGTGAAATTTCTTGGTACTTGCTGAGCAAGTGTATTTTGTCCTGAAAAATCCAAAAATGCAAACTTTTCCTGAAATGGACCTTTGTATCGAAAGGGTTGCGCACGATGCGCGACACGTTGGTGGAGAAAACCTGTTTTTTGACCAAAAATTCACAAGTGACCAAAAAGGCTCAATTTTTTTTGAAATTTGTGCTGGGGTTGAGTCATTTAGCACCATGCTCCTTCAAGGAAGCCTCAGCCGATATGTGGAGGGGATCGAGCCTTTTTCTTCGTTTTAGTGCCTTGGCCAACCGTCCTTGAAGCACCTTCATTCTCGCCTTGCATACGTGCATTTGGGCCCAATAGTGGTTCTTCATATTCCGGAGCAGGTCCTTATCTATGTTGGCCTTGGGCAGCAACCTCTCCAAATGAGCATTGACCCAGAGAAGCATGGACTCTCGATCTATGGGTGTCAAATCACCGGGTCTCCTACGGGCTAATTCCCGGTCTTCACGAATCTTCCGCTGCTCATAAAGCTCGTGCTCATCCTCCAATTGTTTATTGCGCTGCTCTAAATAGTTAATTACCCATTTTTCCATCTGCAATTTCTTGTGCAGCGACTCATTCTCGGTCCTTTGCTCTCGGATGATCTCCCTAAGCTCCGAGCTATGAGAACAGGTGTCAAGATCAATGATGTCAATATATGGATCACCTGACAATCCTTCCTCAATCATGGGCTGCTTACCCCTCTCTGATACCTGTGCTGCTGTCGGAAACGAGGCCCCTTCCACCTGATGTGGAGATAACACTCACGGTGCTGATGAAGAAGGCGAGACCCCCTTCCACTTGATGTGGAGAAAATATTCGCCGAGCTGATGCAAATAAGGCCCTATGGCCTCTCTGATATGTGACCAACAGAGGAGAGCTGACATGTCTAACCTCAGGGATATCATGCTGTTGTGATGGTCCTCCCTCCTCATGAACAACCTCCGGGGGTGGTGGTGGTGCTGTGAAGAAATCTCGGGAGATGAAATCCTCCCATGGAATACCCTGCTGGGCCAACTGATGCATGAACACAATCTTGATCAAAGCATAATGGTAAATGCTCCTATGTTGTTGTGCTGGACTCTTTCTCTGCACCAATGACACCATCTTCTCAATATTCTGGCACATGAAAAATGGTATGTTCATCATCCGTACCCGTGTGAAATGCATCAACAAGCGAATATGGTATGAAAAAAAACGTGAAAATCTTCCCTCACAGGTGAAATAGCGCATGATGAGCCTCATCAAGGGAACATACTCATCCCTCAAAAATATGAAAGGAAATACACCAGTCATGTGCCTCATATATTCAGGTTTAATGTAGGGCTCATACTCAAATCTGTCCAATAGTTTGTGCTTGTTCCACTCTTCTCCAACATTAGGTATCCCTGTTGCTTGAGCAACCATCTCAGGTGTCAATGTAAAATCCACTCCTGCAAGATTTACATGCCCGTCATGCAAATGCAAAACAAACAAGCGGACCAATTCCCTGTGATGCTGAATTTGAGAAATCCTCTCGCAAAATTCATAACATGATTGATAGCGGAAACATGTGACTGCAAGTGGACAAGCCTACAAATAGGTCAAAGAGGTGGGCTCCTCTCTCACATGGTGACCACCCTTACCACCCCTCCTCCTTTGTACCTCAACCTCTGTTGTTGACTCACGGTCATCACTTTGCTCATAGTCGGTTTCGGTTTCTGACATGGTCTCAAGAACAAAGTGGTTGAAATGTACTGCTGCTTCTGCTCAAATGACTTGCTGTTTTAACTGTTGAAATGCTGCTTCAAGGGGACAAATAACACAAGGGAGATGTTAGGGAAGGGACCTTTTGAGGGAGCTGAGGGAAAATATATGAAAAAGGGAATTTAGGGAAGGAATCATAACATAGGGTTATGTTATTGAATTTTAGGGATAGGGGTAGGGTTTTGAAGTGTGTAGGCAATTTACTGTAGGTGAATTCCCAACGGGTCGCGTGCAGGTCTAGACGGGTCGCGCGTGCCCAACACGTCACGCCAGTGCTTTTTTCTAACTGCTATGACCCCCTTGATGCGTCGCGCCTGCCCAATACGTCGCGCACAGGTCTGGATGGGTCGCACACGAGCTCTGTCTGCAATTTCACCCAATTGCTTTCCAAATCGCTTTTCACTATTGCTTTGAGGCAAATGATGATCAAATGGAGGGAGAGGGGGCTTTATAGGCTTGATTTAAATTAATTTCCCCTCAAACCCTCTTTCTAATGTTTATAACTTGACACTTTTTCAAAATTTAAATTCTACTGACTTTATGGTTTCCTTTTGTCCGGAAATTGGTTGAACTAATGCTTTTTCTTGAAAATTTTTGCAGGGATAGCTTCTGAGGAATCTTGGCAAAGGGGACCAGGGCTGCATGCTGACTTTCGAAGAATTTTGAAATTTTACAAGTTTTTACAAAAATGAGAAAATGACCTTGTCTTTAAAAACAGGGTTTTTAAATCCAAGGTAAAAATTAGTTGTACAAGATGAAATCTTTTGAAGAAATACTTTGATAGTCATCCCTCTGGCCTGTTGGACATGCATTGACTTTTAAAGACATGACCTCAAAGACAAATTGGACCTAAACCCTAGACCTAGGACTTTTGACCTTAAGACAAGACAAGTAACCTTGAAAGAGTTTATTGACTGAAATAACTTGATCCAGCAGTGCCAAGAGGGGAATAAAGACACCAGCTCCTCCATCATGGTTATGGCATGCCTAATGGAACGCAATGAGATGACACTGATGAGACACCTACTTATGCAAATGCAAAGAGTTTTGATCGCTGATGGAGGGCTACTAGACCAACTCTAACAGGATGCATGAACCTTAAAAGAGCGAACTTGCCACCTCAAGGTTCCTTCCAAAAGCTTCTAGAAATGACTCAAAGTAGGTCTTTAAGAATATACTTGTGCCTTTTTAACTTTTATAGGGGTCCGCACCCATAACACAGAGACAGAGCGGTCAGGTGCGCAGGGGACATGACCATTGAGTGTGGGACCGTAGGAAATGCTAAAAGAAAGTGTGGAACCAGAGTTGTAGAGACTTTTGAGGGCTTTACCTTATTTTCAAGGCTTGATATGAAGAACTGAGGCTTAATACTTGCAAAGGAGGAAAGTATGAGTGGTGAGGGACTCACACAGATTGCAGAATGTCAAGGTGACAATTTTTGTGCAACAAATTGCCCCCTAAAGTGCGAAGTCTATAATAGATGAGGATAGAATTTATCATCTAAGAAGAGTGAAGTACTTTATCATTTCAAGGATCATCCTGTGGACATCCCTGTCAGAACCTGTAAAAACATTCAATGCAAAATATATATATGTGAACATATCATCGTTGAGGTAGGCATTCCCATGCTCAGATCAAAACTAACCAGAAAACTAACTAAACTGTTCGGATACATGAATTATTTTGTAATACATCACGAGTATAGACATATGTAGACACAGTATGGGCATAGCCATCTATTTATGAATAGTCCACTATATAATGAATAACAAAATTCCTCGCAGCCTGGATGGTAGAAACTAGATCCAAGGTCTTGATTTCTGCTTCCTGAACTAGTACGATTCGATCCATGTGAATGAATGCGTCGAAGTCGAACATGTTAGAAACCACTTGATTACTAGTCAATGATGTGAACTGTTAACAAGTGTGAGAGAAACCACCAGCAATGTCAGTGGTTCTCAAAGTACTCAGTACAATCCATGAAATGTGAATAAATGATCTAATGTTGAACATATCATAGAATATTTTGATCAAATGTCAATGATGCAACCTATTGTCGAAGGCGAGAAACCTTCCATTAGGGCATTTACATTCCAAGGTACTGATGATTTCTAGATCATCTTTCTAGATAATGAGTTGAAGTCGATAGAAAGTGATATGTCGTAGGAAACCCCACAACACGAAATCATAGATCAAGTTTTGAAGAAATATATTTGGCAAGGACTAACTCAAGGACAGTCAAAATGGATGACAGGTATTTTGCAAATGAATGGTTTATTTGAACTGACCTCCTGAACACATAACGACACTGCAGATGTTTTGGTGACAATTGACCCAAATTTAATACCCAGAAACTGGCTAAAGACTTTCAATATGGTTTGATTAACTGTTAGGAAAAGTATTTCCCAACCCAGGTAAACAAAAAGTGTTGTGTTCAAGAGTGGTTAACTACTTTTCTAAAACACAAAGTATAACAAACAGGTTCATTTTCTCTCTTTTCCCCCACCATTTCTGACAAGTACCTCTTTATTTTTGACAAGCTTGAGGAGGATAACATTTGCTTGGTTATAAGCTAATCCTTCGGATGAGTCCAACTTAGTTTAAAATTCGAACCCTAAGAAGGAGTGGTCTGTTCCTGTTTAAAATCGAACAGGTCCTTTACTATTAAATTTTAACGAGTCTAGTATAGGTAAAACTCGATGTTTTTCAATTTTAGGGAGTCAGAAGAAAAACTTAAGGAAACTCCATGGGTGTCATTTTTCGTAAATTTATGTCCCCCAAGCCTGAAAAAGTATAAAATAATACTTGAGAAAACCGCTTGACCATTACGATCAAAGAGTACTTTTCATAGTTAGTGGCACCGATCTGAAAAAGTAAAAAAGCGATCGAAGACACATCGTTTTAAAACCAATATTGAACTTGAAATGACAAAAGTCTGGCAATATTTTCATGTTTATACGGTCAGAAAAGAGCTATAAGTGGACCGCCTTTTTAATTCTATTTAACGAGTTTAAAAGGGAAAAAATCAGCAATCTTTTCATATTTTACGTGTCAAAAAAGAGCTTAAAGAGGACTCCAATGTTTTGCTTTTTCGTAAATTTTGGAAGAGTCCGAAAAAGTGAAAAAGTATGCTCTTTGTTGAAAATGATCAATTATCCCTGAAAATCCAATATTTTGCACAAAAACTCAAAACATTACTCATACCTGTTTGAAATAAATAAAAATGCATCAAAAAGTTACCTTTTTACAGTAAAAAATAAATAAATTAGAAATTCATTTATTCAAAAAAGCTTATAAAAAGGGCTTTTGTAAATTCATTTTTACCATTTGACTTTAGAGTGAGAAGTGAGAGCTTTTGGGTAGAAAACTTCCTGTGAAAATCTGTCCGTTGGAATCGAAAACCGTCAGCTCCAGGTAATCCACATCATCCCTATCTTGCATTTCAACCATTTACATTTCATTTTTAGGCTTTAAAATTGTTTTTTTGAGGAGAATTTGCTTTAGAAAAATGCTCATGGGGTTCCGCAAGTGCAACATGCGACCCCTACGGACCCCGGCTTTTTTCTACAAAGTCGGGGTTCCGCACCTGTTTCTTAGAACGAGTGCGGACCTACGCACTGTCCCTAACCAGCGGGTGCGGACCCCGTGAAATAGGTTTTTAAAATTTCATTTTTCTCCATTTTCGCCCAAAATGTTTTGAACTAAATTGTTCTAATACATCTTTTCTGCTATGTAGTACATACAAAATTCTTATTTGGCGGGAACGTGAGCATGAGGATGTGGATCTAGCCGCATTAATTCATCCACCTACAATATGGGCATTAAAAGCATGCAGACTATTTAAATTCAGGGCCATACCCGACATGAGGGCCCAAGTAGACTTCTTGCAATGGTTGGTAGACAGGTGGAGCATACAAGACCAATGTTTCATGATTGGTGGCCACCGGCTCGAAATCGAGCTAGAGCACATATATTTCTTGACTGGTTTGCCCAAGAGAGGTGAACGATTATCTCTTTTTGGGACTAGGCCAGGTGGCCGGTCTGTCGCTAGTCTCCGAATGGAGTTTTGTAATGACCAAACAGAGGACAAATGGATCGATATTAAAACTATCTCCCATCCTGAACTTAAGGTTATTGCATTCACTATCACCAGATTATGCAGAAGTGCAGCATTTCATGTAGCTACCGGATCCCAGATACGAATGGCAGTAGACTGTTATTGAGGTACCATCTTCAATTGGTGCGAGGCTATGTTGGCGAATGTAAAATGCCAACTAACTAGAACAAAGAACTGACAACTAAAAAAATTTGGATATGGTTTCCTGGTTGTAAGCTTTGGTTTAGAGAGGGTACCTATGTTGGTCCCACAACAGCTTTCTGTTGAGGCTAGTCTTCCTCGAAAGCCTAGGATAATGTGTTGGGTTGCAGTGATGGCCCGTCATCCTGAGGAGCGTTCAGAGGTTGTCCGATTTCCACCTGAGTATTTTCGTTGGTTGAGGAACCAAATTTTTGTGATTCGGGATTTTCCATATGCTGGGATGGATTATCGTGGTGACCTAGACATGGCTCTTCCACCAAGAGAGTAGTGGGATGATTCAAGTAAAATCATTTTCAACACTTCCTAAGTTTTAACTAATTTTATTTTGTTTTTTAAATCATCCAAAATGGATAATAAAAATTTTTAAATGCAGATGTGGGTCTACGACGACTAGCCGCTCTCCAGCCTTATGAGAGGAGACACCCAGCTGCAGCAATGCCGGCCCCACAAGACCAATCTACAGAGACCCTGACCGAATTGGGGAATCATCTAGAGCATTTGAGAGCAGATATTCTAGAGACTAGCATAGATGATATTCCACTTAGGTTACAACGATATGTGATTGGGTCCCAAGACCTTTTGTGAGGTTCCTTTGTAGGGTGGCCCGAGCAATGGTTTCTTATCGTGATCATCACCAGGGATAGGATGATCGCTTTTCTAGACTCACACGACATTTTATGTCTTTTTGTATTATCATTTTTGCTGATCATAAGGTGTTTTTCAACCTATGATCGAAGACGATGTATATTTGACACACTTCTATGCTATGATATATCACTATTACTGGCTATCTTGTATAACATGTTATGGGAATGTTTTTAAATTTACTAATTTTGATTATTGCAAATGTCTATTTAAACATACGAGAAGCAACTGCATCTGCTATGTATTTAAAATATCTCGGAAATAGCTGATATTCCAATGTAATAAATCACGTTCCAAGAGACGAACTCTCAAAGAATAATTAATAACACTGGATTTCTAATGGCATAAACCTCTGTTAAGCTGTAATACAACGAGTTCAGAAATCTAACCTAACAATCAAACTCCAAATCCCAAATAGATGGATTCAAATAAAATCAATCACTGCACTATACTCTGGCAATGTTATTCATTGTTTGACCGAGGCTTACCCCATGCATAGATACTAACTCATCAGAGGGTGAATAGATAACCCAAGCTGCAGAAGAAATGTTTTGTGTATTACGACAAGCACCATTAGCAAAACCAATATATGTTTGAAGAGACGTCGACATCTGCAATATCAAGAGTAAAATCTAGATAAGTTGGAATAATGATAAAAGCACTCCCTAAACTAGGCACACATTTCTAATCTAAAACACACCAGCTAGAAAGAAATTAATCTAATAAAAATCTACACACCAAGGTTTAAGCATAATATCTCTTCAGATAAAGCCCATTTCTGGGTTTACCCAAAGAGACGCCGTCAAAATATACCAATTCATAGGCCCCTTTTGCCAGCTTTCGCTTAACAATATAAGGACCATGCCACATAGGTACAAATTTTCCAGCCGCTAGTTTATCGTTTGCTTGATCGTATAGTAAGACTAGGTCTCCTTCCGAAAAATTATGAGTTGTAACATTTCAGTCGTACTGAGATTTTATTCGTTTCGCATGAGTTTCAATTGTTAATGCAGCATCACGTCGATTCCCATCTAGTTGAGCTAAGTACAACAAACGTTTCTCCTCTTCGGAAGTGACTCGGAGTAATTCTATGCCTATTTGCAATGACGGAATTTCGCATTCAATGGGTAACACTGCTTCCAAACCGTAAACCAGTTGAAAAGGAGTGAAAACAGTTGAAAAGGAGTGAAACCAGTTGATGTTTTTACTGAGGTTCGATATGTCCAAAGTGCTGAAAATAAAATGTTATGCCAATTCGACCTATGAATACCAATGATTCGTTGGATCATAGTGACTAGAAATTTATTGATAGCTTCAACCAGACCATTAGCCCGTGGGTAATATGGAGTAGAACTATCATGACGCAGGCCAAGTTGATTTGTCAGTTCAGTCATCATGATGTTTCGAAAATGACTCCCATGATTAGTAATAATAGCTTGAGGAACACTGAATCTAACAATTATATGATTGAAAACGAAAATTGTAGTAGTTTTGTCGTCTGCTGAAAATGTAGGCATCGCCTTGGCCCACTTAGTAAAATAATCTACCGCAAGGATGATATACTCATGCCCCCCAGCCGAGTGAGGGTTACATGTAATAAAGTCGATACCCCACTTTGCGAAAGTACCGACAGTAATTATTGGGTAGAGAGGAGCGGGTGGAGCACACATCTTACGATCAAAAATTTGACAATTGTTGCATTTCCGAACTGCATAGATATAATATTTGAATAAGGATGGCCAGAAATAACCAACGCACAATATCTTTTGGGTTGTGGCATACCCAGACATATGACTACCACATGCTCCAGAATGACAGCCATTCAAAACCTTTTCAACTTCTTCATGAGTTAGACAACGTCGGAAAACAGAATCCGCCCCACGACGATAGAGTGTATCTCCAATAATATTGTATTGTTGGGATTGGAAACATATTTTCCTTCGCTGAGATCATGAGATTTCAGGCCAAAAATATTGGGTTTAGAGATAAACAATAATATCTCCATACCATGGATCAAGAGTACTGATAAGAAACAAGGATTCGTCTGCAATGGGTTCTTCCGCCACAGTTTCAGTATCAATACGCGGGAAATCACACATCAGTTCTACAAAAACCAAAGATTTCTTTGCCTTGGATTTTTCAAACTCCAAGTCAAATTCCTGTAGGATAACTATCCATTTGGAATACTTGCCCCCTAGCAATTGTTTGGTCAAGATATACGTCATAGGGTTACAGTCTGAAATTACTGTGGTTGTGCGTAATAAGATGTAGTGAAGAAATCTTTGGATAGCTTGAACAACCGCCAAGGCCAATTTTTCCACATGTGAATATTTAAGCTCAGTCGGATTCAGGGTTCGACTAAGATAGTAAATCACATGTTCATTGTTGAATTCATCTTCCTGAACTAAAACCATCCCAATGGTGGAATGAGAAGTGGCGAGGTACAAAAAGTAATCATGGTTGTAGTTGGGAGGATGTAATAACGGTGCATGGGTCAATGCATGTTTAATTGCATCAAAAGATTTGTCAACTATCTCACCCCAAAAGAATGGAGTATTATATTTCAACAACCTGGTAAAAACTTTCGTTATCTCGGCGTAGTTAGGAATGAAACGACATAAAATGTTTGCTTTCCCCTGCAAACTTTGAAGTTGGCGAAGAGTCGAAGGAGGAGGTAATTTGACAAAGCTTCAACCTTCAAGGGATAGACACGAATGCTAGCTTTTGAAACAACAAATCCCAGTAAACGACCCGTCTCTATACAGAAAACACATTTGTGTGGATTCAGCCTAATTTGATAATGCATACATCTCATAAAGATTGCTCGTAAATGAGTGAGATTATCGGCTCTAGATAATGAATGGGTAGGTAAATCATCAAGATAAGGTTGCACAATGTGCTTGATGTCATGAAATGCGTAAGACATATCCCTTTGAAAATTTTCTCCAACGTTCTTCAATCCAAAAGGTAATTTTCAGTAAGCAAATGTGCCCCATGGACAAATGAAAGTCGTTTTTGGTTGATTGGTAGGGAGTATGTTGATTTGATTGTAACCAGAAAAACCATCCATAAAGGAGAACATTTCACTGCCGACACAATCATCTATAATTTGATTGATATAGGGGGTTGGATAATTGTCTTTAGGACAAGCTTGATTAATATCCCTATAATCGATACATATTCTTATCGTTCCTTGCTTTTTGTTAGTAGGAATAATATTTGATACCCAATCCGTTAAGGGAATTGGATAAATGAAACCTGCATGAAGTAATTTCTCAACTTCAGCTTTAATAGCAGCAACTTTTCGTGGATGTATCTGACGCAAACGTTGCCGGACAGGTTTAGCATCCGGGTAAGTTTTAATTTCATGGACAACAATTGAAGGATCGATTCTTGGAATTTCTTCATATGACCAGGCAAACACATCACGGAATTCTTGAAATAGGGCTTTATAAGTTTGGATTTCATCATTCGTACAGGAAGCACCTATATGAATGTTTTAAGTAATTCCAGGTTTAACTTAAATGTCAATAGGAACCGTTCGAGAAATATTTCCCAAATTTAACTCAGAATCAAGATGTTGCAATGGATTTTGTGGTTCTTTGACATAGTCAACGGTAAAAATAGATGAAAAATCATTTCCAGAATGATCAAGCTCAGGTAAAAACGAAGATCGATGATGAAGATCTTCCCATGGTAAATCATCAACGGACAAAAGTTCACGAATCTTCTCATCAATATGAACAGAATCAGAAAATGTTGTTGAAGCTGAGGTTGATATTGAAAGTGATTCCCCATGGACCACATTCATTGGATCAGTTTCGATTGAACAAGGGTCAGAAAATGACTGTACAGCCTGATATGCAATTTCAAAGGGACTCAAAGGCATCGTGTTACCAAATGAATCCACCTCAGAATCGGAAGGTACGATCCAAGGATCATCAAAAGCAATAGTGTTCGATGAAATCATATGAATAGTTGCAATAGAAGGCGATACGTTAGGAGGAGGAAAAGAAAAAATTCCTAGTAAACCAGAATCTTTAATCAAACCTACCCCAACATCCTTGTAAGGGATAGTTGTTTTACCGACATGTTTAATACTATCTGAAGAGACTGGGTCGGATGAAAAATAAGTTAGTTGGTCTATCATAACTATCTTTCCATTATGAGGAAACTTCATAAGCCGAAAGACCGATGAAACAATAGAAGTCATAGCGTAAGACCAAATGCGACCTAAGAGAAGGTTGTAATCTAGAGGGGCATCAACCACTTCCACATCTAGATTTACAATTTTGCCTTCAACCCCTACAGGTAAATCTTGCAAAATGCCAAAAGGATGGAACCCTCGGCCATAAAAAGCCTTTAGAATCATCGGGGACTGATTTAGTGTCGGAGAACCAAGCGATAGCCAACACTAGAACGACATAATACATGTAGAAGCACCCTCATCAATCACAGTCCGAAAGCAAGGTCTATTTTTTACTAACACTGGAATCTGGAAAGCCATTTGATGAGGTAGGCAGGGTGTACTATTCTCTAAATCGAAGATTATAAGGTTTGAATCATGAATATCAATAGCTCCTATAGCCGACAATAGTAATTTACGATGTGCTGGGCATGATTGCAGCACCTCCAAAGCCGACATTGCTGAAGGGGAAATAGTTAAGTATTCAACAATGTTATAGTTCTGAGCAGCTCTCGCATGTGGATTGAAAGCTGACTTCCGAAGTATACCTTTAGCAAGCAGTTTGATTACTAAGTCAGGGTTAGGTTTCTAGATCTGTAGCGGATCAAAACCAGAAGGAGTTGAAGTTGATGGGTTTGAATTAGAAGATTCTGCTTCCTTACCACCAACAGGATTTTTACTACCATAATCTCACAATCACGTCACAATCCTAACATGAGACATCATCATAATGGGTTCTTCTGAGGCATTTGAGGAAAAACCGATCATCTTACTATCTTGGCTAGGAAAAGGATCCTTCAAGACAGCAAGCATTTGAGAACCTTTGACGATTTTCGAAACCTCGGCTCAATGTGGGCAGTCTCTTGTAAAATGCTCCTCATCACAAATGAGACAAGGATAGCGAGGTTTACGTTTCTCGTCAGTAGATTCATTTTTATCTGATTTCTCTTTTGAGTTTTGTTTATTTTTCTTCCTCCCCTTCTTTTTACCACCAGATTTTGATTTGGCCGTAGATGTTTCTATGACATGGATATCGGTAGGAATTTTAGCGGAAGAGTGTCCTATCGAGGAATATGGTAAAGTTATAATAGGAGAGGAATTCTTTGAAGATTTCTTCTTGCTTTTGGTACTAACTGAACCAATCATACCATCAGCGGCATGAGACCCTAAAGGAGTTGCAGTTATTTGATTGTGTTTCGGAAGGCCAAGGATTTTTTCATGTAAAGTACCTAACTGCGTACAAATGAGGTCAAGGTACTAAGCCTGAGCAATTAATTTCTCTTCAGTAACGACTCCTGGCTTAGCTACATCTTCAGTGATTTTAGGTAATAATTATTTGACAAACCATTCTGCTAAAATTTGATCCGGAATAAAAACTTTCACTAAACGTCGTCTACGTTGCCATCCATGAATATGATCTAAAATATATGTGGACGTTGACTATTTTAATGAAGTTAATAATTCCCCGCCATTGTCGTATCTGAAAGGAAATTGAAAATGAGTTAATAAAGAAGTGGCTAACTGACTAAAATTATAAAAAGAGCCTCGTGGTAACTCAATGTACCATTTGGTAGCAAGACCAATCAGAGTGTGTTAAAAGAGACGTAAGCGAATTGAATCATCAACAATGGAATTAGATGCACACCAGAGGTGATAAGTCATCACATGATTTGATGGATCTTCTCCTGACTTACCCTCAAATTTCAAGATATCATTGGGCAACTTATTAGGCATTGGCGGCCAATACGGAAGATAGTTAATTGGATCGTTCATAAGGCACGACAAATCAGGTAAATCCAAAGTTGCAATAAAAGGTAACTGACGGTTAGGGTCTCGAAAACCTTGGGTCACAAGACTAGCCCCAGGAGGAGGATATCTAGGGTAACTTGGAATTGGATTTGCATTGGGAATATTATATCCTACCGGAAAACCAGGATTAACCAGACCAAACTGGGGTTGTTGAGGTTGCTGATAAGTATATCTAGGGTATGGTTAATACTGATAAACTGGGTTTTTCACAGCGAGACCGAATTGGTACTATCCCTGGTACGGTTGATAAGTGAATTTTGATTGACTTGTGACAATCGTACTTGGACCAGGTTGTCCTACAGGAATCTGAACCGAAGTCTGAACTATAAGTCCTAACTGTGGTAAAGATGCTTGAGGAGTTGATGCAGGAACAATAGAAATCGGAGCTGTTGATACTCCAGAAGTAGGTGGGGTAGATTGAACAGAAGCTGTAGTAGTGGCAACAGCATTTTGAGGCAGAGTTCGAGGTGAACTAGGCCCAGACTGATGAACTACACCAAGTGCAGAAGTTTGAACAGTAGGCTGGACAGGTTGCTGGGTTGGACCAGAAACCAAAGGTTGTCCAGGCTGACTTGATAACTACACATTAGATTTCAAAGTCTGTTGAGATGGATCCCACACCATGTTCATTCAGGGGTATGGACCCATAAAAGTTTGAGCATATTGAGGACCATAACCGGGTTGAGCGTAGGGCTGATAATTGAGAGGTACATTTCTAGCTCCTTGTACAAATGGTTGACCAGAAGGTGGTTAGAAACCTTGGGTTGGGTACTGACCTTGAGATTGATAACCTTCAGGCACGTACTGAAACTGAGGTTGACCTTGAGGTATATATTGATACTGGGGTTGACCTTGAGGTATATACTGAGTCTAGGGTTGACCTTGAGATATGTATTGCCCCAACGGTATGTACTGTCCTTGAGGTTTCCCCCCAGGCAGTAACTGACTACCTTGGGGTTGCCCCCCAAGCAGTAACTAACTACCTTAGGGTTGCCCCTCAGGCGGTAATTGACTACCTTGGGGTTGCCCCCCAGGCGGTAATTGACTACCTTGAGGTTGCGGATTTAGAATAGTACCAGACGTCATAAGAATTTCTTCTACGCTCGATGCTTGAGTTCTGTTATTACCAGTTGATATCTCATGTTCAATTGGTCGAGGAGACGCTCCTGAAAAAGTACCAGTGAGTGACTGATACCCCGAAGGAACAAAATAACTTCCATATAAAAATGTTTTTGGTGTTTGGGAAAACATAGATGACCCTCTCGACATATTCAAAGGAGGATAATAACCTTTGGGCATAGGATGAAAATGAATTTGAGGTGGTGAAAAAATAAGACCCGGGTTTCTAAAAAGTTTGTCAATGATATGTACCAAGCATCACTCCTAAAAGGACTATAGAAAATTGATTCATGCTCCCTAAGTTCTAAAGTCGGTTGATTTTTAGGGAGAGTTATATCTTTGTCCGGACTACCAAGTTCTTCAATAGAAATGAGTCTAGAAGGAAGATTTTGGGTACTGATACTTCCTACCCTAAGTGAACCAGGACCACTAGAAGTTGGAGAAGCAAATCCTAAAGGTGGAGTAGGAGCAGGTTCAGTTTTAGGTTCAGAAATTTCAGGTTCTTCAGCTAATCCACTAGTAGGAGGAAAACTACCAGTAACTTTGGAAAGTGAAATTGGCTCAGAAATATACTCCGTTGTCTATACTTGATAATCAGGATGAACAATTAAGAAAGACTTTCCGGCTTCTTGTGACCCAACTCTACTGTCACTAGGTGATACAAGAGCTCGTAGCCCTTCAAGCTGGCTTGGTGTATACACGGAAGGTTGCCCCCGAAGTTGATGGGATTGTCTCGATAATTCAACCACGATTAAATATTTAATTACTCACACGCAAACAAATAAAATCTCAATAAAACCACCTAAAGTCTCTAAAGAACCAAACAATTGAATCACACGCCTAAAAAATCTAAGAGTTCAAACCACACACAAACAGTAACTTTCCATACCAAAAACACTAGTTGGTGATGAAATTCAACATCGTAGAATTTAATACAGAAAGGGTGGTTGGAACAGTTACCACGACAACCTGCTTAATGAAACAGACTGGCACAAGTTTCTTCACAGAACCGTCTCGAGTGAAAAGAACCCCCCAAAGAGTCCAAGTGAGTCTAGTCGACGTCTGCTCCAGGTACAGTGATACCCGTCCTTCATCGTCACCATAGGAAATAATCTTAAGTTTATGGACACTAAGGTTACCAACATTAACAAATACAACTAGGGGAACGGTCTACGATCCGATCTATGCGCAAGGGCAGCGTAACAAAGCTCAATCCCCTTGAAGGCTCCTCGACATGATCAATCCAAGGTTTACCAACAAGTGACCCCAAGCTCCTCGACAATGGTTAATTTGAGGTTTACCATTTATAATACGCGCAAATATTCTATCTTTCCTAATGAGACAGACTTGATTGTATCAAAGATTCGGACATGATCTCGTGATTGAATCCTTTAATAGGAGCTTCCCAGATTATATCAATTACAATTGGATTTATTTCCTACTGCAAGATATAGGTACTTGTTTGTTTTAACTATCTTGGAGAGTTAATTACTCCCTACTCCAAGATACTAGCCTAAGCTATATTGGTGATAAGAGCCCTAGAAATAAAAAAGATTGCTAGATCAATTTTAATTAAGCGTTACTTTTATGGGTTGTTTCTTAAGTCAATAGATATGGAAATGAAACTTTGATGGTGTGAAGACTCGACTCCAAAAACACTAAAAAATGCACCTAAGAATGATAAACAATTCGTTTTTCCTTCAATGAATTTCTAGCTAAAAGAAAGAGTGTGAGAATGCAATTCTTTGAAAAACAAATCTTGCTTTCAACGTGTAGATGAAAAGAAAATCTTTTTGTCTTTTTCAATAAGAACTCAAAACGAGACTACTAATTATGCTCACAAAAAATCCATTTTCTTTTTCAACACTCAAAAACTGCAAAAAACAATTCTTTCAAAAGAGATTCTACAATTTCTAGAAAAAACTCAAAACTACAACAAACTAATCATGAGATCTAAAAACTTTCAAAAACCTAATCAAAATAAAATCTTCAAATATTTTTGAGGACGTTTTAATTAGTTATTCAATAAACTAAGGATTAATTTATTCAAAATAACAAATCAATCAAAAAACATCCAGCTATGTTTTCTTTTATAAAAATGAAATTCAAACCTTATAACCAAGTTCGTTCAAAGATTTGCACAAAGAAAACGAAACCTATTTCTCACCAAGGACAGATGTCACAAACTAGTCAGACTCATCAAGAAGGAAAAAAGACACCAAGGTGATCTAAGGTCTCTTAGGCTTCTAATCCTTGAGTCACTACAGAGATCGAGTGAAAACCAATCCAGACATGCAAAACTTCTAGAAAATCATCTAAAACAAAAATACCAATGGAACTTACTCACAAGAGATTTTTGACAGAACACGTGCAGATCCGGGTAGACACTAAAAGTCATAAATGAAACCTAAAATTAACTGGGAGAAAACATTTTAGGTTTTTCAAAACATTTCATAGGGTCCGCAAGCTTCCAGAAGAACCAGATGCGGTACCGCTCTGTGCACTAAAGGAACAATGTGGAGATGCCTGCACTGTCTGTAAAAAGAAAGTGTGGTCCTCTTGAAAATTTCGAAAAAAAAACAAAAAATAATCTAGATCATAAAAACTACCCAATCCCACACACATCAAGCAAAAACCAGAAACAAGAACAATTTTCTCAAGTCAAAGACAAAGGAAAACCAAACACCAAATTCAGTTCCCCAATGGAGTCACCAATTTGTTGGACAGATAAATCGATCTTGCGGACAAGGCTAATTTCCCTAGTATCAAAAGATATCTAGCAACAAGCAGGACAAGCAAATCTATCTTTCTCTAAACATATTGTGATTCATTAATAAAAACTATAGAGGTGTTTAGACCCTACCTTAAGTCCAACGCTAGTTTGTAGCAGCGATCCTTCAACCGTCCGAACGAATTTCCTTCTGCGAACCTGCAATCACAAACAAGCACACATCAAATAACACCTGCATAGCTAATATCATAAATCATGTTCATTATGGTGATCAAGGAATCCATAAAATAAACCATAAAACACAGCATATTGAGGAAAATAAACTTATTTGTATTAACTTTGAAATAGAAGAACCTTACAACCTTTGGTGCCTTGATGTTGTACAAGCTCTTCCCAGGGTCCGAAACAGGAATCTCCTTTACTTTGACAAGCCTCACACTCTTCCAAATGAGTTCAAAGAGGTATGTTATATCTTCTCACAAAAGCTCAATTAGGAAGACTAAGTTCTAGTAGCATTTCACCTCAAAAATATTCAGCTTTCAACCTCCTAAGTAACCAGCCCAATGCCTCATTTTATAGTGCAAAGGAAGGAGGTTATAGGTCCACCTATGAAGGGATAGAGTCCTTCTTCAAAGGGATAAGCTCCTCACATCAAGGGGTTAGCTCCTTAAGGTATGGGATGCATGAACCTTACAAGAGCGAACTTGCCACCTCAAGATTCCTTCCAAAAGCTCCCAGAAATGACTCAAAGTGAGTTTTTAAGAATATACTTGCAACTTTTTAACTTTTACAGGGGTCTGCACCCATAACATAGAGACAGAGCGCTCAGGTACATAGGGGACATGACCATTATGTGCGGGACTATAGGAAATGCTAAGAGAAAGTGCGGAACTAGAGTTTTAGAGACTTTTGAGGGCTCTCTCTTATTTTCAAGGCTTGATATGAAGAACGGAGGCTTAAGACTTGCAAAGGAGGAAATTATGAGTGGTGATGGACTCACGCAGATTGCAGAAAGTCAAAGTGACAATTGTTGTGCAACAGATTGCCCCCTAAAGTGCGAAGTCTATAATAGATGAGGATAGAATTTGTCATTTAAGAAGAGTGAAGTACTTTATCATTTCAAGGATCATCCCGTGGACACCCCAGTTGGAAGCTGTAAAAACATTCAATGAAAAATATATATATGTGAACATATCATTGCTGAGGTAGGCATTCCCATGCTCAGATCAAAACTAACTAGAAAACTAACTAAACTGTTCTGATACAGGAATGATTTTGTAATACATCATGAGTATAGACATATGTAGACACAGTATGGGCACAACCATTTGTTTATGAATAGTCCACTGTATCATGAATAACAAAATTCCTCACAGCCTAGATGGTAGAAACTAGATCCAGGGTCTTGATTTCTACTTCCCGAACTAGTACGATTCTATCCATGTGAATGAATGTGTCGAAGTCGCACATGGTAGAAACCACTTGATTACCAGTCAATGATGTAAACTGTTAACAAGTGTGAGAGAAACCACCAGTAATATTAATGGCTTTCAAAGTATTCAGTACAATCTATGAAATGTGAAAATGAGTTGATATCGAACATGTCATAGAATCCTTTGATCGAAGGTCAATGATGCAACCTGTCGTCGAAGGCGAGAAACCTACCATTAGGGCATGCAGATTCCAAGGTACCGATGATTTCTATATCATCTTTCTAGATAATGGCTGAAGTTGATAGAAAGCGATCTGTCGTAGGCAAGCCCACAACACGAAATCATAGATCAAGTTTTGAAGAAGTATATTTGGCAAGGACTAACTTAGGGATGGTCAAAATGGATGACAGATATTTTGCAAATGAATGGTTTATTTGAACTGACTTATTGAACACATAACGACACTACAGATGGTTTGGTAACAATTGACCCAAAGCTAATACCCAGAAACCGGCTGAAGACTTTCAATATGGTTTGATTAACTGTTAGTCAAAGGATTTCCCAACCCAGGTAAGTAAAATGTGTTGTGTTCAAGAGTGGTTAATTGTTTTTCTAAAACACAAAGTATAACAAACAGGTTCATTTTCTTTCTTTTCCCCCACCATTTCTGGCATGTACCTCGTTATTTTTGACAACCTTGAGGAGGATAACATTTTCTTGGTTATAAGCTCATCCTTCGGATGAGTCCAACTTAGTTTAAAATTCGAACCCTAAGAAGGAGTGGTTCGTTCCTGTTTAAAATCGAATAGGTCCTTTACTATTAAATTTTAACAAGTCTAGTATAGGAAAAACTCGGTGTTTTTCAATTTTAGCGAGCCAGAAGAAAAACTTAAGGAAACTCCATGGGTGTCCTTTTTCGTAAATTTGTGTCCCCCAAGCTCGAAAAAGTATAAAATAATACTTGAGAGAATCGCTTGACCATTATGATCAAGGAGTACTTTTCATAGTTAGTGGCACTGATCTGAAAAAGTAAAAAAGCGATCGAAGACACGTCGTTTTAAAACCAATATCGAACTTGAAACGAAAAAAGTCCGACAATCTTTTCATGTTTATACGGTCAGAAAAGAGCTGTAAGTGGACCGCCTTTTTAATTCTATTTAACGGGTTTAAAAGGGAAAAACTTGGCAATCTTTTCATATTTTATAAGTCAAAAAAGTGCTTAAAGAGGACTCCAATGTTTCGCTTTTTCTTAAATTTTGGAAGAGTCCGAAAAAGTGAAAAAGTATGCTCTTTGTTGAAAATGATCAATTATCCCTGAAAATCCGATATTCTGCACAAAAATTCAAAACATTACTCATACCTATTTAAAATAAATAAAAATGCATCAAAAGTTACCTTTTTAAAGTAAAAAATAAATAAACTAAAAATTCATTTATTCAAAAAAGCTTATAAAAAGGGCTTTTCTATATTTATTTTTACCGTTTGACTTTAGAGTGAGAAGTGAGAGCTTTTGGGTAGAAAACTTCCTGTGACGATTGTGGAAAATCTGTCCATTGGAATTGAAAACCGTCAGCTCCAGGTAATCCACATCATCCTTATCTTGCATTTCAACCATTTACATTTCATTTTTAGGCTTTAAAATTGATTTTTGAGGAGAATTTGTTTTTTGAAAAATGCTTGCGGGGGTCTGCACGTGCAACATGCAGCCCTTGCAGACCCTGACTTTTTTGTACAAAGGAAAAATCTGGGGTTCTGCACCTGTTTCTTAGGACGAGTGCGGACCTATGCATTGTCCCTAACTAGCGGGTGCAGAGCCCACAAAATAGGTTTTAAAAATTCGAATTTTCTCCATTTTTGCCCAATTTTTTTGAACTAAATTGTTCTAATACATCTTTTTTGCAATGTAGGACATACAAAATTATTATTTGGCAGGAACGCAAACATGAGGATGTGAATCTAGCTGCATTAATTCATCCACCTACAATACGAGCATTAAATCATGCAGACTATTTAAATTCTGGGCCATACCCGGCATGAGTGCCCAAGTAGACTTCTTACATGGCTGGTAGATAGGTGGAGCATACAGGACCAATGTTTCATGATTGGTGGCCACCAGCTTGAAATCGAGCTAGAGGACATATATTTCTTGACTGGTTTACCCAAGAGAGGTGAACTACTATCTCTTTTCGGGACTAGGCCAGGTGGCCAGTCTGTCGCTAGACTCCGATTGGAGTTTTGCAATGACCAAACAGAGGACAAACAGATAGATATTAAAACTATCTCCCGTCCTGAACTTAAGGTTATTTCATTTACCATCACCAGATTATGCAGGAGTGCCACATTACATGTAGCTATCGGATCCTAGATGCGAATGGCAGTAGACTGTTACCGAGGTACCATCTTCAACTGGTGCGAGGCTGTGTTGGTGAATGTAAAAGGCGAAATAACTAGAGCAAAGAACGGACAACTAAAAAACTTTGGATATGGTTTCCTGGTTGTGAGCTTTGGTCTAGAGAGGGTACCTATGTTGGTCCCACGACAGCTTTTTGTTGAGGCTAGTATTCCTTGAGAGCCTAGGATAATGCGCTGGGTTGCAGTGATGGCCCGTCATCCTGAGGAGGGTTCAGAGGTTGCTTGATTTCCACTTGAGTATTTTCGTTGGTTGAGGAACCCACTTTTTGTGATTTAGGATTTTCCATATGCTGGGATGGATTATCGTGGTGACCTAGACATGTCTCTTCCACTAGGAGAGTAGTGGGATGATTAAGGTAAAATCATTTTCAACACTTTCTAAGTTTTAACTAATTTTTGTTTTTTTTGTTTTTTAAATCGTCCAAAACTGATAGTAAAAAGTTTTAAATGCAGATGTGGGTCCATGACGACCAGCCACTCTCCAGCCTTATGAGAGGAGACACCCAGCTACAGCAGTGCTGACCCCACAGGACCAATTTACAGAGACCCTGACCGAATTGGAGAATCATCTAGAGCATTTGACAGTAGATATTCCAAAGACTAGCATAGATGATATTCCACTTAGGTTACAATGATATGTGATTGGGGTCCCAGGACCTTTTAGGAAGTTCCTTTGTAGGGTGGCCTGAGCATTGGTTTCTTATCGTGATCATCACCAAGGATAGGATGATCGCTTTTGTAGACTCACACGACATTTTATGTCTTTTTGTACTATCATTTTTGCTGATCATAAGGTGTTTTTCGACCTATGATCGAAGACAATGTATATTTGACACACTTCTATGCTATGATATATCACTATTACTGGCTATCTTGTATAACATGTTATGGAATGTTTTTAAATTCACTGTTTTGATTATTGCAAATGTCTATTTAACATATGAGAAGCCACTGCATCTGCTAATGTATTTAAATATCTTGGAATACGCTGATTTTCAATGTAATCAAATTCATGTTCCAAGAGATGAACTCTCAAAAATTATCTTAACAACACTGGATTTCTAATGGCATAAACCCTATTAATCTATGATACAACGAGTTCAGAATCTAACCTAACAATCAAACTCCGAATCCCAAATGACATGGATTCAAATAATAACTCAAGCACTACACTATACTATGTAATGTTATTCGTTGTTTGACCGAGGTTTACCCCATGCATAGATACCAACTCATCAGAGGGTGAATAGATAACCCAAGCTGCGGAAGAAATGTTCCATGTATTACGATAAGCACCATCAGCAAAACCGATATATGTTTGACGAGACGTCGACATCTGCAATATCAAGAGTAAAATCAAGATAAGCAGGAATAATGATAAAAGCACTCTCTAAACTAGGCACACATTTCTAATCTAAAACACACCAGCTAGAAAGAAACTAATCTAATAAAAATCTGCACACCAAGGTTTAAGCATAATATCTCTTCAAATAAAGTCCATTGCTGGGTTTACCCAAAGAGACACCGTAAAAATCTAACAATTCATAGGCCCCTTTTGCTAGCTTTCACTTAATAATATAATGAACATGCCACATAGGTACAAATTTTCCAGCCCCTAGTTTGTCATTTGCTTGATCATATAGTAAGACTAGGTCTCCTTCCAAAAAATTATGAGGTGTAACATTTCGGTCGTACTGATCTTTTATTCGTTTCACATGAGTTTTGATTGCTAATGCAGCATCACGTCGATTCTCATCTAGTTGAGCTAAGTATAACAAATTTTTCTCCTCTTTGGAAGTGGTTGGGAGTAATTCTATGGCTATTTGCAATGACAGAATTGGGTAACATTGCTTCCAAACTGTAACCCAGTTGAAAAGGAGTGAAACCAGTTGATGTTTTTACTGAGGATCGATATGCTCAAAGTGCTGAAAATAACATGTTATGCCAATTCGACCTATGAATACCAATGATTCGTTGGATCATAGTGACTAGAACTTTATTGATAGCTTCGACCAGACCATTAGCCTGTGGGTAATATAGAGTAGAAATACGTGATGCAGGCCAAGTTGATCTATTAGTTCAGTCATCATTATGTTTTGAAAATGACTCCCATGATCAGTAATAATAGCTTGAAGAACACCGAATCTAGCAATTATATGATTGAAAACGAAAATTCCAGCAGTTTTGCTGTCTGTCGAAAATGTAGGCATCGCCTCGGCCCACTTAGTAAAATAATCTACTGCAAGGATGATATACGCATGCCCCCCGACCGAGTGAGGGTTACATGTAATAAATTCGATACCCCACTTTGCAAAAGGACCGACAACAGTTATTGGGTAGAGAGGAGTGGGTGGAGAGCGCATCTTACAATCGAAAATTTGACAATTATGGCATTTCCGGACTACATAAATACAATATTTGAATAAGGGTGGCTAGAAATAACCAACACGCAATATCTTTTAGGCTGTGGCATACCCAGGCATATGACTGCCACATGCTCTATAGTGGTAGTCATTCAGAACCTTTTCAGCTTCTTCATGAGTTAGACAATGTCGGAAAACAGAGTCCTCCCCATGACGATAAAGTGTAACTCCAATAATATTGTATTGTTGGGATTGGAAACGTATTTTCTGTCACTGAGATCGCGAGATTTCAGGCCAAAAATATTGGGTTTGGAGATAAACAATAATATCTCCATACCATGGGTCAAGGGTACTGATAAGAAATAAGGATTCATCTGCAATGGGCTCTTCCACCACAGTTTCAGTATCAACATGCGGGAAATCACACATCAGTTCTGCAAAAACCAAAGATTTCTTTGCCTTGGATTTTTCAAGCTCCAAGTAAAATTCATGCAGGATAACTATCCATTTGGAATACTTGCCCCCTAGCAATTATTTGGTTAAGATATACGTCATAGGGTTATAGTTTGAAATTACCGTGGTTTTGCGTAATAAGATGTAGTGACGAAATCTTTGGACAGCTTGAACAGCTGCCAAGGCCAATTTCTCCACATGCGAATATTTAAGCTCAGTGGGATCAGGGTTCGACTAAGATAGTAAATTACATGTTCACTGTTGAATTCATCTTCCTAAACTAAAACCATCCCAATGGTGGAATGATAAGTGACGGGGTACAAAAAGTAATCCTCATTGTAGTTGGGAGGATGCAACAACGGTGCATGGGTCAACGTGTGTTTAAGTGCATCAAAATATTTGTCAGCTATCTCATCCCAAAAGAATGGGGTATTCTGTTTCAACAACCTAGTAAAACCTTTCGTTATCTTGGCATAATTAGGAATGAAATGACGTAAAAAGTTTGCTTTCCCTTGCAAACTTTGGAGTTGGCGAAGAGTCAAAGGAGGAGGTAATTTGACAATAGCTTCAACCTTCGAGGGATCAACACGAATGCCAGATTTTGAAATGACAAATCCCAGTAAACGACCCATTTCTATACAAAAACACATTTGTGTGGATTTAGTCTAATTCGATAATGCCTACATCCCATAAAGATTTCTCATAAATGAGTGAGATGATCGGCCCTTCGTAATGAATGGGCAGGTAAATCATCCAGATAAGGCTACACAATGTGATTAATGTCAGGAAATGTGTAGGACATAGCCCTTTGAAAATTTTCTCCAGTGTTCTTCAATCCAAAAGGTAATTTGCAATAAGAAAATTTCCCCCATGGACAAATGAAAGCTGTTTTAGGTTGATCAGCAGGGAGTATGTTGATTTGATTGTAACCAGAAAAACCATCCATAAAGGTAAACATTTCACTGCCGGCACAATCATCTATAATTTGATCGATATAGGGGGTTGGATAATTGTCTTTAGGACAAGCTCGATTAATATCCCTATAATCGATACATATTCTTATCATTCCTTGTTTTTTGTTAACATGAACAATATTCGATACCCAATCTATTAAGGGAATTGGATAAATGAAACCTGCATGAAGTACTTTCTCAACTTCATCTTTAATAGTAGCAGCTTTTCGTGGATGTATCTGACGCGAACATTGCTGGACAAGTTTAGCATCTGAGTAAGTTTTAATTTCATGGACAACAATTGATGGTTCGATTTTGGCATTTCTTCATATGACCAGGAAAACACATCGCAGAATTCTTGATATAGGGCTTTATAAGTTTGGATTTCATTATATGTACAGGAAACACCTATATGAATGTTTTCAATAATTCTGGGTTTAACTGAAATGTCAATAGGAACCGTTCAAGAAATATTTCCCAAATTTAACTCGAAATCAGGATGTTGTAATGCATTCTGTGGTTCTTCGACATAGTCAACGGTAAAAATAGATGAAAAATCATTTTCAAAATGATCAAGCTCAGGTAAAAATGAAGATTGATGATGAAGATCTTCCCATGGTAAATCATCAATAGACAAAAGTTCCTGAATCTTTTCATCAGTATGAACAGGATCAGAAAACATTGTTGAAGCCGAGGTTGATATTGAAAGTGATTCCCCATGGACCACATTCATTGGATCAGTTTCGGTTGAACAAGAGTCAGAAAACGACTGTACAGCTTGATATGCAATTTCAAAGGGACTCAAAAGCATTGCGTTACCAAATGAATCCAGCTCAGAATCGGAAGGAATGATCCAAGGATCATCGAAAGCAATAATGTTCGATGAAATCATATGAATAGTTGCAATAGTAGGCGATATGTTAGGAGGAGGAAAAGAAAAAGTTCCTAGTAAACCAAAATCTTTAATCAAACCTACCCCAACATCCTTCTAAGGCATAGTTGTTTTACCGACATGTTGAATACTATCTAAAGAGGCTGGGTAGGATGAAAAATAGGTTAGCTGGTCTATGGTAACGATCTTTCCATTATTAGGAAACTTGATAAGCCGAAAGACCGATGAAACAATAGAATTCATGGCGTAAGACCAACTATGACCCAAGAGAAGGTTGTAATCTAGAGGGGCATCAATCACTTCCACATCTAGATTTATAGTTTTGCCTTCAACCCTATAGGTAAATCCCGCAAAATGCTAAAAGGATGGAACCCTCAGCCATCAAAAGCCTTTAGAATCGTCGAGGACTGATTCAGTGTCAGAGAACCAAGCGATCTCCAACACTGGATCGACATAATACACGTAGAAGTTGCCTCATCAATCACAGTCTGAAAGAAAGGTATGTTTTTTACTGAAACTGGAATCTAGAAAGCCATTTGATGAAGTAAGTGGGGTGTACTATTCTCTAAATTGAAAATTATAAGGTTCGAATCCTGAATATCAACAGCTCCTATAGCCGACAATAGTAATTTACGTTGTGCTGGGCATGATTGCAACACCTCCACAGTCGACATTGCTGAAGGGGAAATAGCTAAGTCTTCAACAATGTTATAATTATGAGCATCTCTCACATGTGGATTGAAAGCATACTTCCGAAGTATACCTTTAGCAGGCGGTTTGATTACTAAGTCAGGGTTCAGTTTCTCGATTTGTAGCGGATCAGAACCAGAAGGAGTTGAAGTTAATGGGTTTGAGTTAGAAGATTTTGCTTCTTTACCACCAACGAGATTTTTACTATCATAATCTCGTGATCACGTCGCAATCCTGACATGAGACATCATCATAATGGGTTCTTCTGAGGCATTTGAGGAAGAACCGATCACCTTACTATCTTGGCTAGGAAAAGGATCCTTCAAGACAACAGGCGTTTGAGAACCTTTGACGATTTTCGAAACGTCGGCTCAATGTGGGCAGTCTCTTGTAAAATGCTCCTCGTCACAAATGAGACAAGGATAGTGAGGTTTAAGTTTCTTGTTAGTAGATTCATTTTTATCTGATTTCTCTTTTGTGTTTTGTTTATTTTTCTTCTTCCCCTTCTTTTTACCACCAGATTTTGACTTGGCCGTAGACGATTCTACGACATGGATACCGGCAGGAATTTCTACGAAGGAGTCCCCTATTGGGGAATCTGGTAAAGTTATAATAGGAGAAGAATTCTTGGAAGATTTCTTCTTGCTTTTGGTACTAACTGAACGAATCATACCATCAGCGACATGAGACCCTGAAGGAGCTGCAGTTATTTGACTGTGTTTTGGAAGGTCAGGGATTTTTTCATGTATATACCTGACTGCGTATAAACGAGGTCAAGGTACTAAATAAAAACTCCCGCCTTAGCTACATCTTCAATGATTTTAGGTAGTAATGATTTAACAAAACATTCTACTAAAATTTGATCTGGAATAAAAACTTTCACTAAACGTCATCTATGTCGCCATTCATGAATATGATCTGAAATATATGTGGACGTTGATTGTTTTAATGAAGTTAATAGTTCTGTGCCATTGTCATATCTAATAGGGAATTGAAAATGAGTTAAGAAAGAAGTGGTTAACTGACTAAAATTATAAAAAGAGCCTCGTGGTAACTCAATGTACCATTTGGCAGCAAGACCAATCAGAGTGTGTTGAAAAAGACGTAAGCGAATTGAATCATCAATAATGGAATTTGATGCACACCAGAGGTGATAAGTCATCACATGATTTGACAAATCTTCTCCTGACTTACCCTCAAACTTCGGGATATCACTAGGAAACTTATTAGGCATTGGCAGCCAATATGGAAGATAGTTAATTGGATCATTCGTAAGGCATGACAAATCAGGTAAATCCAAAGTTGCAATAAAAGGTAACTGACGGTTAGGGTCTCGAAAACCTTGGGTCACAAGACTAGTCCTAGGAGGAGGATATCCAGGATAAATTGGAATTGGATTTGCATTGGGAATATTATATCCTCCTGGAAAACTAGGATTAACCGGACCAAACTGGGGTTGTTGAGGTTGCTGACAAGTATATCGAGGGTACGGTTGATACTAATAAATTGGGTTTTTCACAGCAGGAATGAATTGGTATTGTCCCTGGTATGGATGATAAGTGAATTGTGGTTGACTTGTGACAACTGTACTTGGACCAGGTTTTCCTACAGGAATCTGAACCGAAGTCTGAACTGTAGGTCCTGGTTGTGGTAAAGAGGCTTGAGGAGTTGATGCAGGAACAGTAGAAACAAAGTTGTCGATACTCCAGAAGTAGGTGGGGTAGATTGAACAAAAGCTGCAGTAGTTGCAGCAGCAGTTTGAGGCGAAGTTTGAGGTGAACTAGGCCCGGACTGATGAAGCACACCAGCTGTAGAAGTTTGAACAATAGGCTAGATAGGTTGTTGGGTTGGACTAGAAACCAAAGGTTGTCTAGGCTGACTCGATAACTGCACATTAGGTTGCAAAGTCTGTTGAGATGGATCCCACACCATGTTCATTCTAGGGTATGGACCCATAAAAGGTTGAGCATATTGAGGACCATAATCGGGTTGAGCCTAGGGCTAATAATTGGGAGGTACATTTCCAGTTCCTTGTACAAATGGTTGACTAGAAGGTGGTTGGGAACCTAGAGTTGGGTACTGACCTTGAGATTGATAACCTTGAGGCATGTACTGAAACTAGGGTTGACCTTGAGGTATATATTGATACTGGGGTTGACCTTGAGGTATGTATTGAGTCTGGGGTTGACCTTGAGGTATGTACTGTCCTGACGGTATGTACTGTCCTTGAGGTTACCCCCCGGGTGGTAACTGACTACCTTCAGGTTGCCCCCCAGGCGGTAACTGATTACCTTGGGGTTTCCCCCCAGGCAGTAACTGACTACCTTGAGGTTGCCCCCAGGCGGTAACTGACTACCTTGGGGTTGCCCCCCAGGCGGTAACTAACTACCTTGGGGTTGCTCCCCAGGCGGTAACTGACTACCTTGAGGTTGTGAATTTGGAATAGTACTAGACATCATAAGAATTTCTTCTATGCTTGACACTTGAGTTCCATTATTACCAGTTGATATCTCATGTTCAACTGGTCGAGGAGACACTCCTGAAAAAGTATCAGTGAGTGATTGATACCTCGAAGGAATAGAAGGAATGCCATATAAAAATGTTTCCGGTGTTTGGGAAAACATAGATGACCGTCTCGTCATATTCAAAGGAGGATAATAACCTTTGGGCGTAGGATGAAAAGGAATTCGAGGTGGTGAAAAACTAAGACCCGGGTTTTCCAAAAGGTTTGTCAATGATACGTACCAAGTTTCACTCCTAAAAGGGCTGTAGAAAATTGATTCATGCTCCCTAAGTTCTAAAGTCAGTTTATTTTCAGGGAGAATTATATTTTTGTCTGGACTAACAAGCTCTTCAATAGAAATGAGTCCAGAAGGAAGATTTTGGGTAATGATACTTCCTACCCTAGGTGAACCAGGACCACTAGAAGTTGGAGAAGCAAATCCTGAAGATGGAGTAGGAGCAGGTTCAATTTCAGGCTCAGAAATTTCAGGTTCTTCAGCTAATTCACTAGTAGGAGAAAAGCTACCAGTAACTTCGGAAAGTGAAATTGGCTCAAAAGTATACTCCATTGTCTGTACTTGATAATCAGGATGAACAATTAAGGAAGACTATTCGGCTTCTGGTGACCCAACTCTACTATCACTAGGTGATACAAGAGCTCATAGCCCTTCAAGTTGGTTTGGTGTATACTCAGGAGGTTTCCCCCCGAAGTCTATGGGATTGTCTCAGTAATTCAACCACGATTAAATATTTAATTACTCACACACAAACAAAGAAAATCTCAATAAAAGCACCTAAAGTCTCTAAAGAACCAAACAATTGAATCACATGCCTAAAAAATCTAAGAGTTCAAACCACTCACAAACAGTAACTTTCCGTACCAAAAACACTAGTCAGTGATGAAATCCAACATCATAGAATTTAATACAGAAAGGGCGGTTGGAACAGTTACCCCGACAACCTACTTAATGAAATAGACTGGCACAAGTTTCTTCACAAAGCCATCTCGAGTGAAGAGAACCCCCCAGAGAGTCCAAGTGAGTCTAGTCGACGTCTGCTCCAAGTACAGTGAGACCCGTCCTTCACCGTCAGCTCAGGAAATAATCTTAAGTTTATGGACACTAAGGTTACCAATAGTAACAAATACAATTGGGGGAATGGTCTATGATCTGATCTACGCGCAAGGGCAAAGTAACAAAGCTCAATCCCCTTGAAGGTTCCTCGACATGATCAATCCGAGGTTTACCAACAAGTGACCTCAGGCTCCTTGACAATGGTTAATCTAAGGTTTACCGTTTATAATACACGTAAATATTCTATCTTTCCCAATGAGACAGACTTGATTGTCTCAAAGGTTCGGACATGATCTCTTTATTGACTCCTTTAAGAGGAGCTTCCCATATTATATCAATTACAATTGGATTTATTTCCTACCGCAAGTTATAGCTACTTGTTTGTTTTAACTATATTAGAGAGTTAATAACTCCCTACTCCAAGATACTAGCCTTAAGCTATATTGGTGATAAGAGCCCTAGAAATAAAAAAAAATTGCTAGATCAATTTTAATTAAGCATTACTTTTATAGGTTGTTTCTTAATTCAATAGCTATGGAAGTGAAACTTTGATGGTGTGAAGACTTGACTCCAAAAACACTAAAAAATGCACCTAAGAATGATAAACAATTCGTTTTTTCCTTCAATGAATTTCTAGCTGAAAGAAAGAGTTTGGGAATGCAATTCTTTGAAAAACAAATCTTTCTTTCAACGTGTCAATGAAAATAAAATATTTTTGTCTTTTTCAACAAGAACTCAAAACAAGACTACTAATTATGCTCACAAAAAATCCTTTTTCTTTTTCAACACTCAAAAACTGCAAAAAAAAATTCTTTCGAAAGAGATTCTACAATTTCTAGGAAACACTCAAAACTACAAAAACTAATCTTGAGATGTAAAAAAATTTTAAAAACCTAATCGAAATAAAAGCTTCAAATATTTTTTAGGACGTTTTACTTAGTTATTCAGTAAACTAAGGATTAATTTGTTCAGAATAACAAATCAATCAAAAACATCCAGCTATGCTTTCTTTTATAAAAATGAAATTCAAAACTTACAACCAAGTTCGTTCAAAGATTTGCAAAGAGAAAACAAAACCTATTTCTCACCAAGGACGGATGTCACAAACCAGTCAGACTCATCAAGAAGGAAAAAATACACCAGGGTGATCTAAGGTCTCTTAGGCTTCTAATCTTTGAGTCAGTACAGAGACCGAGTGAAAACCAATCCAAGCATGCAAAACTTCTACAAAATCATCTAAAACAAAAATACCAATGGAACTTACTCACGAGAGATTTTTGATAGAACACATGCAAGTTTGGGTAGATAGTAAAAGTTGTAAATGAAACCTAAACCTAACTAGGTGAAAACATTTTAGGTTTTTCAAAAAAATTCACAGGGTCAACAAGCTTCTAGAAGAACCAAATGCGGTACCGCTCTGTGCACTAAAGGAACAATGCGAAGATGGTCGTACTGTCTATAAAAAGAAAGTGTGGTCCCCTTGAAAATTTTGAAAAAAGAAAAAATAATCCAGATCCTAAAAACTACCCAATCCCACACACATCAAGCAAAAACCATAAACAAGAACAAGTTTCTCAAGTCAAAGACAAAGGAAAACCAAAAACCAAATTCGGATCCCCAGCGGAGTCGCCAATTTGTTGGCCGGATAAATCGATCTTGTGAACAAGGCTGATCTCCCTACTATCAAAAGATATCTAGCAACAATAAGGACAAGCAAATCTATCTTTCTCTAAACATTTATGATTCATTAATAAAAACTATAGAGGTGTTTAGACCCTACCTTACGTCCAACGCTAGTTTGTAGCAGCCATCCTTCAACTGTCCGAAAGAATTTCCTTTTGAGAACCTGCAATCACAAACAAGCACACATCAAATAACACCTACATAGCTAATATAATAAATCATTTTCATTATGGTGATCAAGGAATCCATAAAATAAACCATAAAACAAAGCTTATTGAGAAAAATAAACTTATTTGTATTAACTTTGAAATAGAAGAACCTTACAACCTTTGGTGCCCTGATGTTGTACAAGCTCTTCCTAGTGTTCGAAACAGGAATCTCCTTTACTTTGACAAGCCTCACACTCTTCCAAATGAGTTCAAAGAGGTATGTGATCTCTTCTCACAAAAGCTCAACTAGGAAGACTAAGTTCCAGTAGCATTTCACCTCAAAAATATTCATCTTTCAACCTCCCAAGTAACCATCCCAATGCCTCATTTTACAGTGCAAAGGAAGGAGGTTACAGGTCCACCTATGAAGGGATAGAGTCCTTCTTCAAAGGGATAAGCTCCTCACATCAAGGGGTTAGCTCCTTAAGGTATGGGATGCATGAACATTATAAGAGGGAACTTGCCACCTCAAGGTTCCTTCCAGAAGCTTCCATAAATGACTCAAAGTGAGGCTTTAAGAATATACTTGCACCTTTTTAATTTTTACAGGGGTCTGCACCCATAACATAGAGACAGAGCGGTCAAGTACGCAGGGGACATGACCGTTATGTGCGACACTGCAGGAAATGCTAAGATAAATTGCGGAACTAGAGTTTTAGAGACTTTTGAGGGCTCTCTCTTATTTTCAAGGCTTGATATGAAGAACTGAGGCTTAAGACTTGCAAAGGAGGAAATTATGAGTGGTGATGGACTCACGCAGATTGTAGAAAGTCAAAGTGACAATTTTTGTGCAACAAACATGCATGGCCTTCAACTCATTCAACTTATGATCTCTATGAACCACTGTCCTCTAACTGGTAGGCAAATACACCTGATAGTTATGGGGTGTATTAGTGTACCCCACAAGTATCCCAAACTCAGATGTCGGTTCAAGTTTCTTCTGGGCATACTTGGTTAGATGGCAATGAACCGATGAGCCAAAGATCCTGAAGTGACTCACATCTAGTCTCTTCCCAGAGAAAGCTTCCTCTGGTGTCTTCATCCCAAGTATGTGATGCAGGATTCTATTCTATAAATAAACCATTGTATTGCATGCCTCAGCCCAAAAATGAAGTGGTAGGTCTTAGTCATGCAGCATCACCTGAGCTGCCCCCACAATCATTCTATTTTTCCTATCAGCCACCCCATTTTGCTATGGGTTATGAGGTGCCGTCGACTCCCATTTAATTCCTTCCGTTGCACAGAAGTCCTTAAACTCTTGAGGGACATACTCTCCACCATTGTCACTTCTCAAGGCCCTGATCTTCTTCCCTAATTCTTTCTCAACCAAAGCTTTGAACTCACAAAACTTTGAGAATATTTGATCCTTCTTCTGCATGAAATAGATCCAGCATTTATGAGAAAAATCATCTACGAAAATCACATAATACCTTTGTTTAACTGTGGAGGCTGTCGAGAATGGTCCACACACATCTGTATGAACTCGCTCCAAGATTGCTTCAGCTCAATTGTCTCAATCATGAAAGGAAGATTTTGCATACTTACCCAAGGTACAACCTTTACATGTGTGCACTTGCTCAAGTTTACCTTTGGGAAGTCTGGTAGAAATCTACTGCATTATCTTCAAGGCCCCATGATGCAAGTGGCCCAATCTCCTATGACATAACTCACCAGTATCTTGGCTTTTCACCAATTCTACTTTCAAAATTAATGCAGCACAATCATCTACCTCCAATTTGTAGAGATTCTTCACTCGAATCCCAATCCTCTTGGTCTGACCCGTGGCTATGTGTCTTAGGAATGCCTTTCCTTTACTGAAGACTACATCATAACCTCTGTCTTCCAATATTATGACTAATACCAAGGTTTTCTTCAGTCCAGCCACATACTTTACATCAATCAGGGTGAGAGGAGCTCCATGATCCCTCTGAAACACAACCGTACCTTCACCTGAAACATGGCACTTTCCATCGTCGCCCATCTCTATGCGCATCTTGAGGTATTTCTCCTCCAAGGTACTAAATAAACTCTTATCGTTGGTCATGTGGAATGAGGCTCCACTGTGCAGGTACCAAACACAACCCACCATTGATGAAACCATACATGCGATGAGGGTAAAATCCAATTCAAACTGAGAGGCTAGTGCCTCACCTTCTGATCCTTTAGAGGATCCCTTCTTGGATTTCTTCAATGGACAATTAGTTGCATAATGGCCCACCTTATGAAAATTAAAGCATCTCACTTTAGATTTGTCAATATTCTTCCCATCATGGGAAGAAATTGATTTAGAATGGGAAGCCTTCCCTTTCCCTTTCCTCACCTTACTTGCTAAGGCTATATTTTCTTCATCATCATGCTTAGATGAAGAACCATCTCTGGTGCTCCTCCTGATCTCCTCTTGCATCAAATCCGAGCATAGCCATTCCCAATTTGGTAGTTTCTCTCTTCCATTCACTGAGTCCTAGTAGCTATTCTAGCTCTTAGGAAGACCAAGGAGAGCAAGAATCATCATATCATCATTGGGTGTCATGATTCCTACACTTCCAAGCTCATCTCTACAGGTGGTGAGCTTGTTCATATATGTAGAAACCGTGTCGCCATTTTCACACTTGATTTTCTGAAGCTTGTCCTTCAGCGCCAGCTTCCTTCGGTAACTGTTGTTTTGATATAGGTCCTTCAATGTCTTCCACATTGAAAACAGAGTCTCGTTCCCATGGAAACTTGAGACAATATGGTATCGAACTCCCTCCAGAAGAATCCTCCTCGCTGTTGCCACACATTTCTTCCATTATGCCAATTCTTGGGCATTAGTTGCTACTGGCTTGGGGACTTCTTGATCAATAAAATCCTTCAAACCATTGTCTTCTAATACCACTTCCATGCGATCCTTCCATGCTATGTAATTTGAGCTTCCATCCAGGGCATACTCGATTCTCAAGCCATTGAACGCCATTGGTGAACTTTGAGTCGAGATAAGAAATCAATTTTGTACCTATAATCAAGAACTTCAAACTTAAAACTTCTCCCTTCTTTGTATATTGTTCTCCGCTTTGATCACCTTTTCTCTGATACCATGTAGAAATTATCACTGTAGATAACCTGATAATGCAATGTAACTAAAGAAAAACACTTGATCTGCTTCTACTATCAAACTTGAGGAAGCTTAATCGACTTTAGGAAAGATCAAACAGAACACGTACAAGAGAGAAAAAAGAATTAATCACACATGAAACACAAAAGAATACTCTGGGGAAAGCCTCAGCTAAAAATCCCTCTATTTGTATTATCATACAATTGGAAATATCTCAGGATTACACAAAGCTTTATCTCTCAAGCTATCCAGCTCTCAGTACAATCCCTCTCACTGCTCATAAATAGACTAGAAAAATCATATTCCTTTACCTATGTCGTCCAAGCCTCCTATTTCCTTGCGTTGTTTTCCCTGGGTGCTCCTGCTGTAACCTTGTGTGACACTGGTCTCACACACTGCTCCAACACACTATAAACTGCGAAAATCTCAAGGAATGAATTCCTTCTACATGCAAAAGATTTTCTTATAGGAAAATTCTTGAAACTGATAGTACATTATCCCTACCATTAATCTCAACTGGGTGTCTATCTAAACAGACATGCATGAGTTATTTATGAGAGAATATTATGTTTTCTGGAGTAAACTAGTTTCATGCATGCATGCATTAACTTACTAAACTCACAATCAGTTCCACAAACTGTTTGGAACTAATCTAACTGGACTTAACTCAGTTAACTGAGCTAACTAATTACAACTCAAATACAACTCATCGTTATCTCTTTTAAGGGATAACTTCCTCAATCAAAGGGATAACTATTGCATGACTTCACAAAGACTTCATGTTTGAATTTCTCCAACTAATTAACTCGGGATGAATTAATTAATTATTTTTCAAGCAACTAGTGGGACTAAATTCAAATTTAATTCTCAATTTTAATTCAAGGACAAATTAAAATTGGAATATACCCTGAAATGCTATCTATAACAATGCTATTTTTAGCATTTCTTGTTGCTATTTTCAATACTTAGTTTTAACAAGTGAATTTTTTACCTTCAAGGTGACTTGCTGAGAATGAAACTCAAATTTTAATTCTCAATTTTAATTCAAGGACAAATTAAAATTGGAATATATCCTAAAATTCTATCTATAGCAATGTTATTTTTAGCATTTCTTAATGCTATTTTCAACACTTAGTATTAACAAGTGAATTTTTTATCTTCAAGATGACTTGCTGAGAATGAAACTCATTGTTGAGGGAGTCACATGGAATAGGTTGAGTGATGGCCCATCTCGGAAAATATTCCTGATCAGCTTCTATATTGGGATGGAGTTCCTAACCAACATTAGGAGGTACTAACAAGACCATCAAAGAGGCAATATATTCTAGCAAAACATGCATATTCTCACCATATAGATAAACTTTCGAAGGTGAAGGAACCACCTAAGGATTAGGTGACTGACAAGATCGACTGGTGGCGGAAGAGATTATGTGCTTAAGAGCCATAGAAGTAGAATGTTAGGTCCCTATAATACTAGTGTAGGCTCGATATTGTTATTGTTGTGCCCCATAGAAGGCCATTACTTTTATTGTTGTGCCCTTACATTATTATTGTTATGTAGGCCTAATTATATTTTGACCCTTTAGACTCCTATATATATCTAGGAGGTCTTATCATTTAAATCATCCAAGAATTTTTCATATATGTGATGTAAAGGATGTTTTCCCCTCGAATAGGCTTATTTTCAAGTCGTTGATCCACTATTTCTTCTACTGTGTGACTTGGTTACATAACATTTGGTATCATAGCTTTGGATCCTATGGTTTTGTTGCTTCAAATAGGCCATCTTGGAAAATTGTCGATATAAATTTTTTTATGTGAGGCTTCAGAAGCTAAGCTTTCAACCAAGTGTAGATGAAATCTTGATGAACATTTTCTAAACATTTTAGATCTTGTTTCACTATATTATCAAAGATAAGGTTCAAAGAAGTTAGGGCTTTATATGCTCCAGAATTTTGTCTTACACAGGTGTTTCAGTGAAAATCATCATAACTTTCATTTCAAGCATCCAAATTGAATTTATTAAAAGTGGTTGAAAGTGAAAAGACCTTAGTTTTTTGGGTAATATTTTTAGGGTTGAAGGTTGAAACAATGACACATGGAATTCTGTACAATTTTTCTCTACTAAACTATTCCATAAGAAGGTCATCTTGAGAGATTTGGCCTAACTTTACCTTGAAAAATCCAATCTCATCCTAACTAGTGGGGTTGGAAATAAGACATGGATGATAGATGGCTACAATAAGATGCAATTTCAGATCTTGGGAGGCTGAAATTGTATAGGAACAATAGTTTCAATATCAACCTATCAACAATCTCAAAATCAAGCTCTAAAAGGTGTGTATTTTTAAATTTTCATAATTTTTGTTTGAAAAGAAAGTTTGAAGTGATTTAAAGGGCATAGTGAAATATAGTTATTATCAATTGAATCAAAAATTCATCCCAAGAAAAAAAATTCCACACCTATCAAGCCCTCAAAAAGCTCTACTATGACACATGAAGAAGAAGAAATGCAACAAGGTATATCAAAATTATGGGACTAGGTGCAACAATTTTTGCTATCACAAAGAGAAAATAATAATGAATTCGAAGCTAATATTGATGGTTTAGAAGAAAAAATAAAATAAGTCATGGAAGGTTTGACAAAGTTGCTAGAAGAAAGGCTTCCTAGTGGTGACAAGGTATGCCATGAAACTCATGATGGGAAAAAAAGGAATGTGAAACATAATTTTAGAGACTCTAACTCTAGGTTGAAGACCAACCATATTCCAAATATTAATATGAGGAATTTTTGATGGAAAGGATATGATAATATAGATAATACATATGGATCAGTTCTTTGATCTATACAATGTGCAACACACACAAAAGGTACATGTTGCATCTTTATATTTAGAACCAAATCAATTTGTATGGTATCAATAGATTTTTTTCTCGTAAAGGACTTGTCACTTGGACAATTTTTATGTAGGAATTGATATCAAATTATGAGGATACAAAGAGAAATACCTTCTTTAGCCAAATTATAAATCTCAAACAAAAGGGTTCAGTTGGGAAGCACATTGAGGAATTTCAAAGATTGAATATGAAGGTAAATGATATTCGAGAGGAGCATCTAATTTATGTCTTCATAGGGATTTTAAAATATTACATACAACATTAGGTTCGCCTTTGGGAACCTAAGTCATTGGAGAATGAATTGAAGATGGAAAGGAAAGTTGAAAGCCAAACTGTGGCAACAAGGAGTTCTACCACTCAACTATAGATATAGAATTGTTGCCACTACTAGCTTCCCACAACCTACAAGTTTGACACCACAACAATTGGAGGATAAAAGAGAAAAATGGATTTGTTATAGTTATGATAACAAATACACTTAAGGTTATAAGTGTGTTGAAAAGAAATTATTTTACATAGATTGTGAAGAGGAAGAAAAGTAACAAGAAACATCAAAAGAAGAAGATATATACCAATAATCAACCCCAGGGGTTGAAAAACAAGAAATGAATCCAACCATATCATGTAGTGCATTAACAGGAATTACCATCCTCAAACTCTCAAGATAGAAGGATATATCAAAAATAAAAAGATAATAGTGTTTATTGAATAAGGTAGTACCCATAATTTTATTCATTGTAATATAGCCAAGGATTTGAATTTCTTTCTATATCTAACACTAGAGTGTCAAGTGAAGGCTGAAAATGGAGGAACTGTAAATTACTCATGGAACTACCATAATATCAATTTATTCATGAGTGGAAATGTATTGAATAGCCTAATGCTTACCATTCCAATTGGTGGAATGCTTTTGTATTATGATTCCAATGGTTACAATCTTTGGAGATGATAAATTCTAATTTTTAAGAACTTTTCTTGAATTTTTTCTAGGAAGGAAAGGAAATTGATTTTTTTCTCAGAATTTTTTCCTCAAATCAAGGGAAAGTATTTATACAAACCTATTTATAAGAATGAAATTTTGGCAACACTACATGCTCTGAAGAAATGGCTCCCTTACCTAATGGGAAGACACTTCAAGGAAAAATCAGATCATGATAGTCTTAAATACTTCTTGGAACAAATATTTTCTTCAGAAGAGCAACAAAAATGGGTCACAAATATTTTGGTTTATGACTTTGAAATCATCTACAAAAAGGGGAAGAAAAATGTTGTTGTAGGTGCACTCTCAAGGAGGGATGAGTATGTGGAAGCATTTCTCTATTCCATTTCTATTATCTAACCTAATTGGATAACTAAAGCAAGGCATGAATCGAAGAATGATGAAGAGGTGTGGACACTCATTCAAAAATTTCAGCAAGATCCTAGTTCATCTAATACATTTATTTGGAAAAATGCTACATTGTGGTATAAAGATTACTTATATCTATGTAAGAACTCCCAACTCAAACAAAAGGTTATTTTAGAATTGCACACCTCTCTTATAGGAGGGAACTCAAGATTTTTAAAATCTTACCATAAGGACAAGAAGGAATTTCTTTGGAATGGCAGAATGTTTGGTTTGCTAAAAAAATAAAGTGGAAACGATTAAGACCCCAAGTATTTTATAACCATTAGCATTCAAAGTCAACATTGGGAGGAGGTCTCGAGTTAATTTCTCACATATTTAACAAAATCTAAAGGAAAGAGTGTCATCATGGTGTTTGTTGATAGACTTACTAAGTATGCACACTTTTGTACATTATCTCATCATTTCAAATCCAGTACAATCACTATTGCATTCGTGCAAACAGTTCAAAAGATGCATGGACACCCAAATATTATTGTAAGTGACAGAGTTCCCATTTTATTTATTTTATTTCATTTTGTAACTCAGAGGAACCGAGTAAACCTCCTGACATGTAACTACCAGTAAACCTTTGGGGGGCTACAATATGCCCCCCTCCCATATCCCGGGTCACAATGAGGGGGGTATTTGAACCTTGGTCTTTCGAGTTTCATCGGTTTCACATTTCTCAGATTAACCAATTGATCCTCCCCCCTGGGACGACAAAGATCCCATTTTCACTAGAATTGCTTAGAAAAAGTTATTTTCTTGTCTTGGTACTCAATTACCTCATAGCTCGTCTTATAATCCTCAATCTAACGGGAAAATTCAGATAGTGAAAAAATTGTTTCGAAGGATATCTTCATTGCTTTGTATCTGATGAATAAACACAATGGGTCAAGTGGTTACCTCTGGAAGAATGGTGGTCTAACAATTCCTTCCATATCGCAACAAAAATTACCCCATTTATGGTGCTTTATGGATATCATCCACCATCCATCACATTGTATTTAAGAGACAATTCTAAGGTTCAGGTAATGGAAGATTACATCAAGAATCAACAACAAGTTCTTAAACTCTTAAAGGATAACTTGACTATGGTGAAAAATTGAATGAAACAATACACATATCAACATCACAATGGAACAAGTTTTGATGTGGGAGATTCTATATTTTTATAGCTATAAATATACAAACAAATGTCACTCAAGCAAGCTAAGAAGAATAAAAAAATATTAGCCAAGTATTATGGCACTTATAGGGCATTGAAAAAGATTGGTACATTGGCATACAATTTTGATTTTCCTGCATCTTTGCAAGTATACCCAGTTTTCCATTTTTCATGCTTAAAGAAGTTATATGTGACAAGCATCCAGTTCAAACTATATTGCCAAAAGTTGACAAGGAAGGAAAAATCATATTTGAGCTTGAAGCAATCATAGAAATAAGAATCCATTAGCTACGAAATTAATCAATTTCAGAGTATTTCATAAAGTGCAAGAACTTACCTGCTAAAAATTCCACACGGGAGGATGAGAATTTCATACAGAAGCATCCAAAAATACTCAAGCATTCAAGAAAACAATTTTTTGGAAGGACAGGGCCCTGTTAGGTCCCTATAATACTAGTGTAGACCGCATATTTTTATTGTTATGCCCCATATAAGTCCACTATTGTTATTTTTGAGCCCTTAAATTATTATTATTATGTAGGCCTAATTATATTGTGACCCTCTAGACTCCTATATATACCTAGGGGGTCTTGTCATTTGAATCATCCAAGAAGTGTTCATTTATGTAATGTAAAGAAGGTTTCCCCCTCAAAGAGGCTTATTTTCAAGTCATTGATCCATTTTTTCTTCTATTTTGTGATTTGGTTACATAACATGGAATGAATATCACACAAGGGTATATGAATACATTGATAAGTGATAAGATTTTAAATAGGCTTGCACAAATACTCTCATAATTTAAAGGGTTATCTATGATATATGGCACCATAGTGCCCATAGTGCTATACTTGATCATCGACATATAGTAGTCAATTTAATAAATTGTGATTATCTTTCATTAATGGGGAAGGATACCACTATCTCAACCCTGTAAATTGGTGCCAATCTTTGCCTCCTACCAAGAGAAAAACTCCTACAAGTTCTTAAAACCTGCAAGCAAAGAGAGTTGCTCCAAATGATCATTGTACCCTTCCTTCTACACCTAGGTAGTGTGAATGACTGAGGTAAATCTCTACAATTATCTCCATGGAAGTCTTGGAGTAGACTCCCTAAGGCCTCACTAGAGAGACACTCAAAGTTCCCAGAAATGGGGATGGAATTAGGTATGCCATTTGTAATTTGGATGGAGATAAATTGTCTTGATCAATTGTGATGATATTTTCATTTGGATGGAATTAGGTATGCCACTTGTTATTTGGATGGAGATGCCATGGAGTGGTGGTATGGTGGAATCATCCCTTAGGATCATGCAAGCATCATATTTTATAGGGATTTCACACGGAGGCTCAAAGAGAGATTTTACCAAGAGGACACGAGGCATTCTTAGAGGGAGTGGATGGAACAAGGGCAGTTGGATGACAGGATCATGAGGGGATATTACTTTAGATCGCGGGGCCTATGGTGTAGGTACACTAACAACGAGCCTGAGGTGAAGCTTGAGCAGGAGCCTAAGGGCATGTAGGATTGTAAGGAGGACATAGATTGGCTTAGAATAACTCTAGAGTCACCACCATCGGTTACCCTTGTGATGGTGAAGGTTGAGGCATTGGTAGAGAGCGTAGAGCATACACCTATTAGACCATCCATTGATGATGTGTAGAGGGTTGTTTCTGAGTTTTCATATGATAGCCACCCACAACATATTAATGAGGTATCAGGAGACATAGAGGTATCGAATGATGTGATGAAGTTTAAATATGATAGCACCCACAAAAGTTTCATCATCTCCAGGTTGGCCTTGTAGAATTGAAAAAGAGGGCCATGATAGTCCAAGAGATCATTCTGCAACAAAACAAGGAGATGAAGGGCATGAGAGTGGTTTGTGTCGAGTTAGAGACCAAGTTGAGTAACGTTGGGGAACAGCTGGATTCCCTAATGGTATAGCTAAAGGAGTACATATTAGAGAATCAGATCAACCCTATTTAGGCATACATATATGGGGTTGGTGACATTGATGGGTCACCTCTGCACATTTGAGAGAGAGAGGGGCAGAGTTACCTAGTCAGATCTCATGTGTTAACCATGATAGTGAGATGAGATGACATGAGTTGTGTAGTGTGTAATGTTCACATGTTGAGGTTCTTGCGTATGTAGGTACACATTCATTTGATCCAACCCCTGGGGTTAGATGGCAAGAGATTATGAGTTGGCACTCAGTGGAGTGGGCTAGACTTATGGAGATGGTTGTAGTTGGGAATGAATCTTAGTAGGAGAAACTAGAAATTGGAGATACAAGAGGCCTAGGTTGGAATTGGGATCTAGGTGGTGATTCCTACCATATACTTGAGACATGGAATGATGATTGTTGGGATTTAGGTGGGATTCCCCACCACATCATATATATTGGCTAGTGAGGGTATTAGTGGTATGACAACTATGGTGACTAAGCATCCACACACTTTCAGATCTTCATTAGTGTTAGTGACAGGTTGGATTGACAAGGGATAAGGTCAACTCCATGATTTGTTCGAGCATGTTGGTTGTGTAGGGAGTTGTAGGATGATTAGTATACTTTCGCAGGAATTTGTAACTTATAGTAAGAGGCATTGGCAGGTGACCGAACATGGCATTGTATGGGGACAATGCTCCCCCATTAGTATACTAGACACGTGAGCTATTGAGGATAGGGACAATAGCTTCTGTATTTAGGCTTCTCTGATCCATAATGAATTAAGAAAAGTCTTTTGGTAGAAATCACATAAGAGAATTTTTTGTCTGACACGTTTCAAGCCAACAAGTGTGCTTCATCATCAGGATCAGATGAGGAGGCAGACCATGGCAAAGGCTTAAATAGAGAGCAATGTAGAGACCAAAATTTTATTTAACGATTATATTTGAACAATAATATTTAAATTATGATACTAATTTATTAATATATTAAAAACAAATATTATTAAGTAACAACTATATTAAACGACTAGCTTTTGAAAAATAATATTTAAATTATGATATTAGTTTATTAATTTATTAAAAGCAAATATTAATAAGTAACGACTATAATAAATGGCCAGTTTTTGAAAAATAATATTTAAATTAATTTATTAAAAAAAAAACCTAAAAAAAATAAAAAAATCAAAGTCAAACTCCAAACAAGGAGGGAAGTAAAACATTATAAAAAGGAATCAAGACCCTAATTGAGACAACATCATTTAATAAATAAAAATAATTAATGGAAATAAAATAAACTAAATTAAAGTCCATCTGGGGTAGCTCAGGTGGCGATGGCCGTGGAAATGAAGTCTCCCCAAACTGGAGATCTTGGGTTCAAATCTTGTGCTACCCTCCCCTCGTAGCGGGGTGAATAAAGGACATGTAAACATGAAAATTGGAGAGTCCTACCAAGCTTAACAAAAAATTAATGGAAAGTAAATAAAATAAAACAAAAATATACAAAAGCCAAAAGAAATAAAAATAAATAAATAAATAAATATACATATACAGATATATATATACATATATATTCGAAGAAAAGCAACAATAAATGAGACAGGGTCAACAATAAAATATGCGCTGAGGCCCATTAAGCAAATAACAGAAATACTAAAAGGAGTTAACAACAAGTAGGATGATAAAATACTTAAGAAAACACGAAGGGTCAACAAAATAAACTCTAATGAAGAATAAATTAACAAAAAATACCATAAGAAGGACACTAATACCTACATAGATAAACAAACAAACAAAATAAATCCCAAAAGGAAAATAAATCCTAGTTTTTTAAAGTTCTTTTTGGGATTTTTTGTTTGTTTGTTTATCTATGTAGGTATTGGTGTCCTTTATATAGTATTGGTTGTTGATTTATTCTTCATTGAAGTTTATTTTCTTAACCCTTCGAGTTTTCTTAAGTATTTTATCATCTCTTAACTCCTTTTAGTATTTTTGTTATTTGTTTAATGGGCCTCGGCCCCATATTTTATTGTTGAACTTGTTTTATTTATTGATTTTTTTTCTTTGAATATATATATATCTTTCGACTTGTGTATATTTTTGTTTTATTTTACTTATTTTCCATTAACTATTTTTATTATTAAATGATATTTTCTCGATTAGGGTCTTGACTTCTTTTTATATATTTTGACTTCCTTCTTTTTGGAGTTGACTTTAATTTTTTGTTCTTGTTTTTTTTTTAATAAATTAATTTAAATACTTTTTTGAAAAACTACCATTGATATAGCTGTTACTTATTAATTTGTTTTTAATAAATAATAAACTAATATCATAATTAATATTTATTTTCAAAACCTAGCCATTTAATATAGTCGTTACTTAATTATATTTGTTTTTAATATATTAATAAATTATTATCATAATTTAAATATTATTGTTCAAATATAGTCGTTACTTAAACTTTTGGCCTGTACATTGCTCTCTATTTAAGTCTTTGCCATGGTCTGCCTCTTCATCTAGTCTTGATGATGAACCACACTTGTTGATTCGAAATGCATCAGCCAAAAATTTCTCTTATGTGATTTCTACCAAAGGACTTTGTTTAAGGCACAATAGTGTCATTCCCATTAGCATATGAGGAGTTAGGTCACTGCCTATCAAAGAGTATGAGGTGATGTAGCTCACATCATGAAGGGTTTACTCGCAAAGTGGTGGATGCATTGGTGCACGTGTGATGCTAGATAGTATAGGGTGGTATGATAATGAGCATTAGTATCCAATGGTGCATGGAGTTGTGGGATGGAGTTCAATGCTATGCAAAGGAGTGAAGGGGTACATGTTTGTGTGCAACAGAGCATGATGATGCACAATGGATTGTTGGACCATTGCCTCAGGAATCTCTTGAGTGGGACAATTGACATACTCTTGGGTTTGGCAATCCCAAGTTTGGAGGGCGGGTTGGTCACAGTTCTAACCATGACCTTCCATACAAGTTCCTGGATTTACTCATTAGAGCCCACACATTTATCACTCTCCAACATTGTGTACTAATACCTGGAACTTTGGTATTTTCACTTGATTCTCTCATCACGAGAAATAGGACCCAAGAGGTTCATCTGAGACAGTTGGACGAGACACAATGCATCAAGATAGAAGCTTTCCATCTATGGAATATGGTCAGGGTGTGAGTTGGCAGGTGTAGGGTTGGGGATGGTCTGATCTTCTACATAGGTAACATATGATCCACCCTCAATCCCACACTTAGGGAGATGCATGACACCTTTTTGGAGAGGCATTTTGAGATATCTCAGGAGCATATAAAATAGTTGGTGGACCCTTCTTATAGGAAGATATTTAGAGTCTAGATAGTATTGGGCAAAACCTACAAGAGGCAAGATAACATATCTCACAGTATGGTATGGGAGGCATGGGGCAGTGTTTCATGCACTGGATTGATTAGTGATGTATGGAGTCCATATACTGATTTCTTATAGGGACCCAAGATGAGGTACGGGTTGGTGCCAACAGTTGTAAGGACTATAATGTAGTCAATGTGGCTAGGGATCTGGGGGTTTGGTTGGTTGATTGGTAACTTTATTTTGTGATGAGAGAGATTAAGGCAAAGAGTAACCTATATCACTATTTGTTTGAAATATGGGGGATCATTGACGCCTTCGTCACATGACAAGGCCAATTTCCATTCTCACTACTCTGGATCAAGCTTAGTGTTGGATGGGTAGGCCTTGACATCATGGATATGCCTCGGACATATGTGCTGGGACTCCTTAGATATTTTTCCATCATGTTCCAAGGGAGGAGGATATAAATTACACATAATTGGAAATTCATGATAAGAGTTGTGCAACAACAACATGTTGGCAACCTTTTGAGATTAACATGGTATCTGAACATAGCAGGATTTGATACTTTAGCTACTCAAAGGGATGACATGGTTTCTGTAGGGAAATATCATTCATATCTTCCATTATGTTTTAGCGATTCACTGATGACATGGGGGACTTCATCAATATGGAAATATGTTCTACAAGAGGAGGTGAGGCTGGTTTGGGATCCTGGTGACATAGGATTTATTCATGTGATGGTGGTGCAACAATGAGTGGTTCAGTGGCACATTTGGGACTCTGGACTTATCTCAACCAATGTGTGGATCAGCAGCATGTTGTGATATTTCTCGAGGACAATAAATTTTTGGTATGGAGGATTGTCATGTCCCCAATTTGGTGTATTTTAAAATCACTAAGGAGTTTTGCTAATTTTTTATAATATTAAAAAAGGGAGAAATATTATTTTGTGAGAAAATGAAAAAAATATTATTTTATTGGAATGGTAGAAAAATAATATTTTATTGAACGAAGGGAGAAAAAATATTATTTTAGTGGAGATTGGTGGAAAATTATTATTTTATTAAAATGGAGGAAAGGTCACCTAGTGGAAAATTGCCCCACCAATAAAATATTAATTGAAAAGGCAGTCTAGAAGTATGGGGAGAAATTATAAAAGGACGATGGATTCATTTGTTGAGCATATTTTGTCTATTACATTTCACCTTTCATATTCTCTTGGGTTTTTTTAGCACAAGAAGAAACATGTTATTTAGCACAGGAATTCCCAACAAAAATTCCACCTTCATTTCGGGAAATGTGAATTTCCAGTTTGAACCATTTTCAGGTTTTCATGCTTATAAAAGCAAACCCATATTCCATCATTCCACTCTATTTGTACATAGTTCCAACATTTATATTAATAAAAAAAATCAAGTTTACTACTCATATTTTATGGTCTATTGATTGTACATGCATGCGTTAATTTATATTGTTATAGCTTAGTGAATGTATATGTTATTTACCATTATTTTTCCATTACGAAGATTACAAAACAAAATTAGGGATGATTTCATATAACTTTCTCTACTGAGAGTAAACCAAGTCAATATTTTGGGCACATACAATGGTCTAATCCGTAGCATTCTCTCTAGCCTTAGTGACATCCTTGGATGTAGGTGGTAACAAGGATCGGTTAAACTAATATTTCAAAAATTGGTCAGGAATATAGGTCCTACTTAGTCACTTTGTATGCTTCCACTTATTACTGGGATCATAAATATGTGTATATGTGTCCTTCTTAAAGGTAGATAGGATATTGGTTCTAACCACTTTCAATGAAGATAACTGAAATTGGTTCAATAATTTATATGCCAAGGAAACATAGTCACTATAGGATGACTTATCCAACATGATAATCCATTTTGTAGCATCAGTAATCAAGCTTCTTTGGAATAGAAGCAACCTCATAGAATAAGACACCAAGGAATTAGAAGAACATCATAAATGATAAGTGGTCATATGTGTGGTTTGGTTCTCTCCTAGCTTTCCTTAAAACTTTGGAATTTCAAATGATAATTTGGTGGGCATTGGAGGCTACCTAGGATCGTGGCATATGGTGTCACTAGTTAACTTTTCCAACTATGGAAATTCAATGGATGATAGAATGGAGTATAGTGTTGGTTTAATAGATATGAAGGTAAAGAAGGACCGCCAAACAAACCTTGTCATCCCCCCATAGAAAATTTCTAGAAGACAAGGTTTGACCAAAGGGTTGAATATAACTAGAGTATTAAGACCCTAGACCAACCATCATAATGAAAAGATGATTTTCCCCTAGGGGGATTTCCCCCTAGTGATAAGGAATTCCATAAAACATAACTACCAATGGGACTATACCGAGCATCAAAAGGAATACCTTCTAATGCAAAAGAACTATAGTAAGTTGGAAAACTTATAGGCATAATGACACTACAAAGGATATTACCCCCAGGTAAATTAACCCCCCTAGAGGATGGAAAAACTTCAGAAAAGGGCATTCCTCCAAACATAAAAGTACACCAGGAATTATAATTTCCCTCAAAAAGAGTATTTTCTGAAACAAACCAAGGACAAATGAATGTTTCCCCAATAAGTTCACTGAAGATGATTGACCCATACTAGATATTTTGACCATAGGGGTAGCTGAACCAAGTGGAAACCACTTAGATCCTATGGGTTCAATCATATTTTCTCCCATTCCAAACACAAATTTGGGTGGAGAGAGGGACATAGACAAAGTTAGAAAACTTGTTGGTGATGTAGTAGCAATTGATGGGATTCCTCATTGCAAAGATAGAGGTATAGTCAAAATTGAGGTTGTGGGCCTTATCACACTAATCATTGGTAAAGAAGACATAACAAATGATACTCCTGATCGAGATGGTGATAAAGGAACCATTTCCCCCATGATAGAAGCACCACTCTTATTGATGCAGGAGCATCTAGACCTAGCCAGCAATGTGATGAAATGGTCACATGTTGTGGCTAAAATAGAGTGAAATTCATTAGCTGTCGGTCAAAAATAGATTTACTGAGGAGGTTGGATTCCTCAAATAGTATGTTATTGTAATAAATAAGAGATTATCTTATTTAAATGTAGAGATAATAGTTGTTAGTCTAGGTGTGCTTGAAAACAACGAAATAGAAGATTTATGTTTGATTTTTAATGATAGGAGAATACATTATCTATTGTTAGAGGAATTAGTGGATAAAATATAGTGAAAATTGTAATAAGAAGGAGACTCCTCGTAGAGATTTTGGGGAGGAGCGAAAGCTCAGATTTGAGAGGTTTTCTGATTGGATGCCTTCGGGCAATTTGTAGATGGCCTAAATGTTGACTATTCGGCAAAGACCAGCGCTGTAAGTATTTGCATTTGTTAATAAAAAAAAACAGTGTGGTTTCAGAATTGTGCGGTTACATTTATGGAGTGGTTTTATGTCACTGAGTTTTAAATTGAGAGTACTGGGTTTATAATATTTGGTGTTGTGAAATCACTGTTTATGAGTTAAATGCAAACCTGTTGAAGACAAAATACTTGAATCGAGCGATGAATCTTGGTGTGAATGAGTGTTGGATTTATATGTAATTGAATCTATGATTTTGATGGATCGTTGGGGAAACAGTAAGGCTGAAAACTGTTTGATGTGTGGAACTGTACATACCTCAAATTGGACAAGGTTCGATTCAGAAATATTTCTGTGAGCAGTAGAGTGTTAATTTCTGCAATAGCTGTATCATTGGTGTGACAATTTGGGCACGGAATAACGTTGAAATCAAATGATACAAAATCGTGTTAAATTCCCACTTGAATAGGTTTTAAATGTATGTAAAAAGCGCTGTCTGGAATCAATAGCTGACAGAGGTCGATGAGCAAGTGAGTAAGTGGTAAGCTGGATGATATAAGGTTGCGTTGAGTTTTGTTTTGCAGGGGTGGATACAAGCAATTAAAATCTGAGTAATTATGGTGCGTTGGTGCGTTGTTTTATAACTGTTTGCCATTTGAATCAATGTCCAGAAATGATGGCGTCGGGTGAAGGCTCGGTATCAACTTAATACCGCGTGAGTGCATGTGGAATGTACGCGGATCGGAAGAGCTGAGTGTGTGTACAGACCATGGGCTGTGCGCACTGCTATAAGAATTATGACAACGGTTCATGGATAATTGTTGTGTTTTATTAAATTGATGTGCGTTAAGCGCGTGGTTCTATCAGTATTTTTTTTAACTTCTCATTGGTAACCAGCAAAATGGAATTGCTATGATAAAGAAGCAGGCGGTGTATTGAATGCATTAAGGAGCGAATGCCTGAAAGAAATCCTGGAGCCGAGGAGCGCATGGTTCAATTAAATGTTTTTTTTTTAACTGTGCGTATTCCACAGTTAATCGAATGTTGCCATTTTGTTGACCGATTGTTGACACATTCCTTCTGAAACTGTTTATTGGATCCGAAATTTTGGATGTAAATTTGAAAAGGGTTGGTCCATGATTAGCCTGACAGTGAGAGAGATTTAAAGAAGTTTAAAGATCTGATCATAACCAGTTTTGAATAAACAACGGAGTAGAATCGATGTGAGTTTTATTGAAGGATCCTAACCCGTGATAGAATCGCTGTGAGTTTTTATTGAGTTTTACTGCCAAATTCATGGAGATTGCTAACCCGTGATAGCTAGCATATGAAGATCCTGGTTTGCAGGCGTGTTACCCTGCATCATTTTTTTGGTATCAGAGCGGGGAAAGGATTTCCTGTGAGAAGAAGAAAGAATGCAAGTTGAAGGGGAAAGAGGTACGGTTGTGTTAAAGCTGGAGAGTTCATGGTCTTACTGTCGTGCGGATGGCGGCAGCGAAAGGTGAGAAGATTTGCAGCAACCTAGAGCAAGGTGTGCTCAATTGGTTGTAGAGGAGAGAACCAGAAGGATGCCAAAAGACTGAGTGCAGAGGGCTTGGTGAGGTATTGTGTAACAGAAGGAGACTATTACTGCAGAGGTTGGTTGCAGATCACAAAAGATCATGAAGGCAGTTCCACTGAAGAGATACAGTGGGTAGAATTGCTGAGGACCAGGGGAAGTATATGACCAGGAGGTCATCAATATTTTTTTACCTCGGAAGTCTGATGCAGGAGCATCTGACCCTTTTCTAATTTAAAGAGGAATCCAAGAGGAGGGATGAAGACGTGGACAGTCAAGCTAGAAAACAGGAGGAAAATATGCTCTAAAACAAATTTAAAGAGGATTTGATGGATTGTTATCTACGTGCATGTATTTTGGAGAACTTCGTTAGAGGAAAATCCAGAAACGATCGGATCGAACCTTCCAACATTTCTTATATAAATGCAATGTAACATCGATAGAGAGATATATAGATCTATACTGATAGATAGGCATTGTGTGTGAACGGAATGTAATTGACAGTGATCATGCTCTAAGGCTGGAATGCCTTAGGGTCTAACTGTTTTGTATATAATAAAAAATATATATATTGTTGATTTCCTGTGTGTCGAGCTGTGGATCTTGTAGTTTAAATTTATGAATTAATTCTGTGTGCGAGTTTGCTGGTAGACATTGACCACATATAGGATCAATGGCGATCTGATTTTTTGTCTAATTGTTGTATGTTAATGTTGGTGCATTTTGACAAGTCCGTATGGTCTGGACTCTGATTGATTCACCATTACGCTGAATTGAATTAATTAGGCACTGTCTGATTGCGGTCGCCAAAATTCCTTAGCATTGTGTGTAATAATTCAATCCCGCCTCTGAAGCTCAACGCAGGTATGATGTGAGGATTAGTGACTGACTGATAACAGATGCGATTGTGTCGGTGAGCTATACAGGAAGGAAACCCTAACCGTCACGAAAGAGCAAGTATAGTCCTATAAGGAAAGATATAATATTCCATCAGGAGCTCCTCCTTCGATATGGAGAAGGTAAGGAAATCTAAATAGCGGAATAAGTGGGAAATATATACAGAAGGGTTTGGGCTTCCTCTGTTTTTTTATAAGCAGGTAAAGTCGTTTTAAGTTTGAGACGCATGGGCACGCCGGAGACATCTCGAGAGCCATGCCCCGACCGACTTCTGGACGATGTTGGTGGCGCCTTCGGCATGGGGGCGGTGGGAGGATCAGTCTTCCATTTGATGAAGGGTATTTACAATTCCCCCAAGGGTGAACGGATTCTTGGCGGCACGCAGGCCGTGAGGCTGAACGCACCTCACATTGGCGGAAGCTTCGCAGTTTGGGGTGGTCTTTTCTCGGCTTTTGATTGCTCGATGGTGTACGTCAGTCAAAAAGAGGACCCCTGCAATTCTATAATTGTCGGAGCCGCGACCAGAGGGTTTCTCCAAATGCGTCAGGGACCTCGGACCGCTACCAGGTCCGCTATATTTGGTGGTGGTTTGCTTGCTTTGATAGAGGGTGCGGGGATTATGCTGAATAGCGTTTTGAGTGCACAGCAACAGTTTCCACCCATGGTTGAAGATGTGCCTAATATGCAAGGACATGTGTGCTGAGTAACAAATATTATGTGTATCATGGCCAAATAATATTCGTCTTGTTTTCAATGTTATATATGAATTAGTAGTTATTATTGTGGATGGCACGATATTTAAAGAGATCCACGATATAAAATCTAAATGGTTTGAAGTTGTTAAAAATGCTTCTGATGGGACTTAGTGGGCCCTAACCCACAGGTCCAAGATAGAGATTTACACATGAAAAGGGATTTTGGGCTTACCCCAAGATCTCTTTTCATCACTTATCAAGCATGGGATTAGAGAACACAGAAAATGGTTTAACGAAATAGAAACTCAACTGTACAAGTATGGGGTTGAGAGGATTAGTTAAAGGTGGGCTAATTTATGTTGGTGAAATTTCATCTACAAATTTGATAGTCATCAGGTCTTCCCCTTTGGAACCAAGGTTGTCCCCCCAACTACTAGTTTTATATTAGTCATCCAAAACTAGAGCTATCTGATGAATTCAAGGTGGTCGACACTCCTCTTTGTGAGAAAGATTTAATATTCTTTAAGAATGTTGGATAGTTTGGTCAGCCATGGTTAATATATGTTTATTATTTAATCAATCAATTCTAGACACCCCAATGGAAAACTAGACAGAGGCCAAACAAAGCGCACTATAAAGCCACTAAGATATTCTATGGGTAAGCCAACTAAGAAAGAGGTGCCTCTTGAAATCCAAGACACTTGAGGTGATGAAAGCCCCAAGTCCCTTGGACTAACAAAGTAATAGAGAAGAAGTTATCCATAACTCATTATAAAAACCTTAAATGGTGCAATTGACCTTCATGGGGTTGAATGTTACTCTCCAAGAGCACTGGTATGGTGATTAACATCTGCCTTAGGTACTGTGGGCACTTCCCACCAAAAGTCACCTAGTTAAGATACCTAAACAAAAGGGAACTAAGGATAACTCTTCTCTCTTTAGTGATCTACACATTTTTGGGAAATTAATACTATGAGTTTGGAAGCCTTCCTCACTTGCATATGGAGGAGGTTGTGTGTATGAGAGAGGGAGAGAGAAAGAGAGAGCATGTGTGTGAGTGGTATTTATGCAAAATCAATGATTCCATAATTTTATATAATATATTTTATATTATGTAATTAAATGATGCTAAGGATTATGGGATATTATGATCCAATAATATTCCCAAAAACAATCCAAATTGATGGTCCCAAATGTTGAGGAAAATGTCTCCATGTTAAATAGCTCATCAAGATCTTCGCAATGCAATTTGAATAGGATCAGAAAAAAACAATATGGAAAATTCATGGCCTTTAGAATTTGAAGTAAAAATAGGGGGTAAATACTAACATGTGACACACCAGAGGTTAACACATGGCACACCTAGAGGATGACAAGTGGCATACTCATGGCTCATATGTGGCATGGTGATAGGGTAACACATGGTTCCATGACAAGTTAACACATGGCACCAAGGAAAGATAACATACGGTCAAATTAAATGTTGTCATGTAGCACCACATGGACAAATAAATGACCAACACATGGCACCACATGGATCATCTAGAAAATATGCATGGTAGTGCTCGAATCAAACATGGAACTACATGTTATTATTTGGATTAATCCATATATGTTTTAGTTAAATTAGTTTATCCGTAATTATTTGGTTTAGTCATATTAGGTTTACATGGGAACTTTTTAATTAATATCACGTAAATTATATCTCAAGCTATATGTTATGTGGATGTCGTAATCCCAAAAGATATTTTAAATCCCATAAGAGGTGAAACAACAAAAATTTATTTGGAGTAGCATCATATGTGCTCTAAGCTTCAAATTTTGTAGGGAGGCTTGGGCACAGGTATTCCAAAGAACCCAAAAAGAATTTTGAGAAATTAGACCCATAAGTGATTTTATTAAAATTATTAATATTTTCAATGGGTTTCCTAAGTCTAAACTTAGGAAAAGTAAAATATTAGTGGGTATTAATCTATACACCTAGAAAAATCCATGGATCAAGTGAAATCGATTAGAACCTTTGATTATGTTTTAATCTGGGTCGTTGTTTTCCCAATAGGAAGATATAAGAAGGGACTTGAGCGTTATTTGGAAAATACACAAAGAGATTGAGAAAATTGATTTTCTGGGGTGAGAAGTTCTCAGGAGGAAAGTCGATTGAGGAGATCTTGTAGCATAGGGGCAGTGATAATCTGGGAGATGTAACTTTCAGATAGTACAAGGCAGAAAGAGGACAAAAGATATCCAGAAGAAGGTTGACACTGGTCTACGTAGTGCTGACGTAGAGGCATCACAGTCAGAGAGGGAAAGTTGAGTTTCTATTGAGGGATTCAAAGTTTAGTTGCCGAAAGCCAGGGTGTGAGTCTAGGAGGTAGGAAAGTAGACTTCTCAGCCAACATAGGATCGAGAGCACAGAGGCAGCATAATACCTAGGAGGGGTGATGCAGAAGCTACCTAGGGTTACATAGTTCTACACAAAAGCCATGCAAAGGGTGACACAAAGCCTCCAGAGCTGAAGGATTAGTCATTGATTCTTTAGTGACAGGGTGAGATCATTTCACTAGTCTTTTGTCCAATATTTTCTTTATAAAGGATTGCTAGTTGAGCATCCTAGATTGATACTCAGAATTTTCTCCTGCATAATAATAAACCCTAAGAGTTGCTGCATCGATTTTCCCACATTGTGTTTTTCTAAGGACTATTTGTCCAAAAATAATTGTGTCCTATGTGTTGCATTGTTCTTTCTTACTCATTATTTTGTTTCCGCAAATATATTAATTAAGTGAAGGTTGCAAATGTATTTACTTTGAAATTTACTGTAGAATACAATAAATAACTTGTGTGATTTAATCAAGTAGGAGAAGTAACATTAGTTTGTTGCAGTAGGGATTCCAATGTAGGAATTTTCACATGGTATTAGAGATATTGCAGGAGAAGCAAGAGGAGCATAACTAGAAACCCTAACACTGAGAAAAAGTGGAAATCAAAAATTTGCAGGAGGCAGTAAGTCAAAACCTAAATGGTTTGCATAGTTCCTGCCAGAGGGTCAAAAATCCAAGGGAGTCTCTCTGCGAGTGAGTTGACAGAGAGAAAGAGCTTCCAGTTCGGTCTTTGCATTGGTAGAGGAGGCATTGATGAGCCTAAACATAAGGAGAAGATCATGGATGAATATTTTTTAGTAGGCATCTTAGTTAGACTAAAAAGACGTTAGAAGAAAGAAGTTGCGGAGCATAGCGAGGGAATACTTCCTTAGTGATTTCCTCTCGAGGAAATCAACATTTCTCGATTTCTGAGTAGTAGAGGAGCAAAAAAATACCAAGATCAATCACGGAGTGCATAAGTCAGCCTAGGAGCTTCGTAGTAGGGAGAAAGAGGGATTTGTTAGACAATTTTTGGAGGAGATGGCAATTGGTGGCTTGAGGGAACATGACAGGTTAGACGAGTCTTCAAACTATGTCATCTGGAAGGCTAGGATGACCTTTTTGCTTGATGAGCACGCCCTCAAGATGTACGTTGAGAATGTAGTGGATGAACCTGTGGATGTAGATCCGCTGAAAAAGTAAAAGGCTGAGATGGCTAAGAAAACGAGGATGATCCTGGATGAGGTCAAGGATCATGTGGTATCCCACGTTGCAATAAAAGGAACGGCTAAGGAAATGTGGGATGCCTTTACCACATTATATCATGGAACTTCTGAGTAGTGGAAGATGTACTTAGAGCATAAGCTAACATCTGCTAAGATGTAGAAGGGGGAGCATGTGAATCCCTTCCTTACGAAATTGAAGGAGACTCATAATGAGCTATCGGCTATAGGACATACTCCTAAAAACTCGAAGTTAGTGACACGGGCTCTAAATTACGTCTCAGATGATTAGCATATTTATGTCTAGAGTATCCTAGGTAGAGCAACATTGCCAAATTGGGACGAGATGTGGGTAGCTTTGAAACAATAAGAGATGAGGAGAGACATGCTCAAGGTAAAACTTGATGGAAGCAACAACAGTAACGCGTCGAAGCCCAAAGTGGAGGAAGAGGATCATGCAACCCTTGCATTGAAGGGAAAGCCAGGGCAACAGAGACATGAGAAGGATGTCTCCAAGGTGAAGTGCTTCAAATGTGGTGAGATGGGCCACTATGCATTGCAGTTTCTTTTAAAGAAAAAGGACATGGATGAGAAGAATGATCCTAAGGTTGTTGCTGCAAATATTGACGAGGAAGAGTTCGCCATGAAAGTTGAGATACATCTAGGAGGGAGGTGGGATAATATAGAGTTTTAGTAAGGAAGACTCTAAATGGGTAGGATACTTGAGGAGCCCACCTCTTGGATCTCACCTTGCTATGGGAGCCCATGATCAGGAGTAGCAGGATGGTGGAGTTTCAACTGGTGCCATGTAGTGTTGATTCAACAGATGTAGTGGCGAGGAGAGCCAGAGACTGAGTAGTGAGGAAACAGTGTGAGGAGGCACATTGTGGAGCTTCAAAAGCACAGTGGACGTAGAGGTAGAGTGGTACTAGCAGCAGTCAGGATGTCAGCACTGAGGAGTATCCACTGGATACTTGTCCAATTTTTGGGTTTTTTCAGTTGCTTCTCTGAGCAGCTGAGTTGCAGTACAGATGAAGTGTTAGCAGTGGGAGTGATAGCGGCATAACAAATGCAACATTTGAGAGGGAATTGCATTACAAATGTAGAATTGGTAGTGACAGTGTCAAAGGCAACAATACAATAGCAGCAACAACGGAGTGGTTGGTGGACAGTACGTCACACATGAACAACCCAAATATGATGCTTTAGAGTCAAATTTGTATGTAGAGAGGCAATGTATTTCTAGAGCACATTCCTCTCTAAGAGGGAGTGTTAATTTCACGTAGCATTGGATGTGTTCTAAGCCTCAAATTTTGTGGGGAGGATTGGGCATAGGCATTCCAAAGAACCTGTAAATCATTTTTTGAAATTACAGCCATAAGTGATTTTATTAAAATAATTAATATTTTTAATGGGGTTCCTAAGTCTAAACTTAGGAAAATTAAAATATTAATGGGTATTAATCTAATCAGGGGTGAAACTTCTAGAAAAATCATGGATCAAGTCAAATTGATTTGAGCCTTTGATTATGTTTTAATCTAGGCCATTGGTTTCCTAACAGGAAGATATAAGAAAGGACTTGAGGGTCATTTGGAAAATACACAGGGAGATTCAGAAAATCAATTTTCTAAGGTGAGAAGTTCTCATGAGGAAAATTGATTGAGGAGATCTTATAGCAAAGGGGCACTAAGAATCAGGGAGAATGAATTTCCAAAGAGTACAAGGCAAAGAGAGGACAAAAGACATCCAAAAGAAGACTAGTGCTGGCCTATGCAGTGGTGACACAAAGGAAACGTAGTTAGAGAGGGGAAGTCAAGTTTTTGCTGAGGGAATTTGAAGTTCAGTTGTCGGAAGCCAGGGTGTGAGTATGGCAGGCAAGAAAGTCGTTTTCTCAGCCAACTTATGATCCAATGTAGAGAGCCAACATAATACCCAAGAGGGGTGATGTAGAAGCTGCCCAGGGCAACACAGTTCTACACAGAGCCTCTAGAGCTGAATGATCAGTCACTGGTTCTTCAGTGACAGGGTGAGATCATTTCACCAATATTTTGTCCAGTATTTTCTCTGTGAAGGATTATTGGTTGAGGATCCTAGATTTGTACTCAAATTTTTTTCTTGCATAATAATAAACCCTTAGAGCTGCTACATCGATTTTCCTGCATTGGATTTTTCCGAGGACTATTGTCCAAAAAGAATTGTGTCTTATGTGTTGCATTTTTCTTTCTTGGTCAATATTTTGTTTCTACAAATATATTAATTAAGTGAAGGCTGCATATGTATTTACATTGAAATTTACCATATAACATAGTCAATAACTTGTATGATTTAATCAAGTAGGAGAAGTAACATCAGTTTCCTGTAGTAGGGATTCTAGTGTAGGAATTTTCACATGTCGTAATCCAAAAAAATATGTTAAATCCCATAAGAGCTAAAACCAACAAGAGTTAAACTTTTTACCTCCTCTATATGAATCAATAGTTATATAATTGGACTACAACTCTTTCATGTAAAGTATAATTCCCAAGAATTTCTATAAGGTGTAGTTTTGTGGTAGTTTCGAGAATAAAGGTCGTAATGCATTTTATTTGTGGAAAGAGGTCAGGGAGAGTGTTCTAGTAATGCTATAGCTTTCCTAAAATAGTCTCAAATACATTTTTGTTGTGATTTGGAAATAATTTTGATGCTAGAATGGATTTTGATATATTTTTACATATGTTTAATGAATTGGATACTCATTTGAAATAGCCTGAAGACATAATCTAGAAGGGGTAAGATCCATTAATAATTTGTTGTTATTTGTATTTCTTATCGCAATTTATTATACAATTACATCTTGTAAATTTTCATTAAACTTTATTAAGTTCTTTTGATTAATAAAGTTGTGGTAAGTTATGGTTCACATGAAAATGAAATTAAAGCATTAATTTCAAATCAAGTTTGGGATGAAAGTAGGTTTAATAAAGGATCTGTAAAGTGTTGAATACTAATTAATTCTAAGATCAAGGATGGAGAAGGATCACTTGAAGATTATAATCCTAATATTGGCATGAGATGAACATTTCCATGAAAAGTAATAGAACATGAAGGGGAAGAAAGCTTCATTGAGTCTAAAGGGGCATTTTGGAAATCATTTCTCAACATGACCCATAATGGGAGAAAAAATTGGGAAGGCCCAAGATAAGTTAAATATGGAGGAGCTAGTAGTGACCTTCCTCATACTCATCCTCGTCCTTCTTCCTCTCCACCACCATCTTCATCTCAAAAAGGACAACCAAAGAAGGTTGATTATAAATTACCTTTGTTAAAATTTGATGTAAAATTTGCTTTGACGATGTACAATGGAAAAAACGATGAAAAGAAGATAGATAATTGGATCAATAAAATTCAAGTCCGCTACAGGATTTAGAGAATTATGAATGAAGGAGCCAAGGTTCAACTAGCTACTCTTGGGCTTGGAGGCACACATTTATATGGTGGGAGAGTAAGGTTCAAGAAGATATTTTTATGGAAGTTAAAACACCATATTCTTGGTATGGATTTGTATCTACATTAAATAATTAGTTTTATCCATTAGGATAATATATTATAGAAACATTCACGGATTGGAAAAATCTAAGACAAGGTAGAAGACAAAACATGAAAATTTCAACTTAAAAGTTCCAAAAGAGTGAATTAACACTGGGAATTCCTCTTTAAATGCAAGAATCTCTTTTGAAATATATTGGTGGCCTTCATATTTATTTGAAACACATTATTCTTATGTTTAACACAAATAATCTTGATGAAGTTTGTTTCCAAGCTACTCACATCAAGTCAAGTCAAAACAATTTCCACGAGAACCTACCAAGGAAACCAGTTCAACCATTTGCAAGCAAGAATAAAGGAAAAAATAAAATCCAAATAACAAATAGAATGAATAAAGAAGATGAGAGACCTACATATTTACATTGCAAAAAGGAAGGAAATGGTGATGACATGTGTTACAAACTTCATCCAAAACCAAAACCAAAGTGCTTAAAAGAAGAAGTGTTATAACCCTATTTTCCACTCCATTATAGTGAAAGGAACCCAAGTTCAACTTACCTCAGTTGTTGGATGGAATGCATCCCCTTTCACCTTTTCTTTTACTTATGTGAGATTTATTCCATGTTAAATGGGTGGAAATACATGATTGAGTTATTTCTAATAATTATTTTGCCACAATTTTATAATTATCAGATAATAATTATTTCATAATTGAGATAATTGAGAAAAACTCATAAATATGAAAATGGTTTCCAAAGTTGGTCGTTCCCAAGGAGATTAACTTGACCCACTTGTGTATAAGCTAGATAGGGGTCCATTATTATATAAGTTTCCTAATGTCTCAGTCCCCTAGGTGTCTAGATAAATTCTCCTAGGGGATAGAATGAACCTATCTCACCAAGAGGAAAGGGGGTTAGATATAGCATCCAGAGCATAGTGCAAGAAATTTTCTATTTTGGGAGGAGGAGACCATGTTACAAGATTAAGGAGAGGATCTCATTTGTTGATGAAATACTTTCTATCTATCTTTTGATTAATAGAATTGAATGTTCCCTCCTATCAGATCTGAATGTATAATCTATTCTTTGTGATTATGTTCATTTGTTTAAGTTGGTGTTCCTCTGTGGAAGGCCATTTCTATTGATTGTTTGGTGGTGGTTGTGTCAATTTTCTAGATATATTGCAGAGGGCAAGATCTCTTGGTCAGAGTAGGAATTCTCTACATCAAGCCCAACATCTGCCGCCAATTTGCAAGGATTTCAGGTGCTCAACTCAAACCCTTGATAGAGCACTCTATGCATGAATGATTGATTTGATTGATTTGTTTGGGGATTTATTGGTTTGTTCACTTATTTCCTTATACTTCTATATTGTCGGGTAGCCTTGTAAGGGCCAAGACTACTAAGAAATAGCTCCTAGTGGTTGTGTGTAAATTGATACAATAGAATTGGCGACTCTGCTAGGGATTTTTCCCTGCTTTTCTTTAGATATCTTCTCCTTCACTTTGGATATGGCTTTTTTGGTATTCCATTGAGTTCTTTGTGGCTATATGAGTTCATTTGAATCTCCATTAGTTCTAATTTCTTCAAATTTAAAGAGATTTTAAGTCTAAATTTTTCGTTTTTGTTTTCATACGAGAGTAACATATTATGGTTTTAGAATCGAATTATTGACTTTTCTGCTGAATTTTTTTATTAAATTAACAATAGATCTGATTTTCTCTAAGATTTTCTCCTGAAAACAGAAAAAAAAAAATCACTGAAAATAGACTCTAGATGAGGAATTTATGGCCAATTGAAGATTAGCTAGTCTAATTTCTTCCTCATCCACACCCACATAATGGTTTACAAAGTAGTTGGAGTCTTAGATATGCTAGGTTTTCCATTACATACCTACGAATAGAGCTTCTCTGTTCAATATTTCATTCTTGTGGTTGTGCTTAGAATCCTAAGAGCTTCTAAGATATCCTGTAGGACTCTTCCCTTAAAGCTTTGTTCTTCAACCTTTCGCTTGAGTATAGATCTGCTACATATATGATCCATTACATTTACCTATTTGTCTTATGATGGTTTCTTGTCTTGTTGATTGGGTTTCAATCCATTCTTTAACTCTAAGTTTCTTCAAACTTTTTTAATATGTTGCTATTTTTATTATCATCTGTCAAACACAACAAAATCTGAATCTACTTGTACTGGTTTGTATTGGATGCTCCATTTGCTACCACTCTACGGTTGTCCTTAGAGATTTGTAGTGTTTAGGTTGAGGCTATTGTCCTTATCTTTGGATCCAATCTTATTTATTTCTTTAGTTGTTTCAGTAGCATTTGGGATCGGCTCTTGATTTCATTACTGTAATTGCATTTGGTCTCATTTCTTTATGTCATTTTTCATTGAGTGATTGTGTTTGGTCTTGTGTGCTTGTTTTTTTCAAAAGAGGTAGCATTTTTTGTTTATGGTTGTGCAAGTTGTCACTTTCAATGTTTATTTTTGTGTGTATTATTTTTTTTCACTTTAGATTCATTTTCATCACTCCCACTTAATATTTTCTAGGCCTTCTGGATTCTTGGGTTTGGTTTTGTCCTTGTAGAACATTGTCTCTTGTTGAAATATTGTACTACAAACCTCTCTTGTTGACATTGTCCTTTGATTTCCACCCCTTTTCTTTCTTGTTGATTGCTTGAATGTGTTTGTTTGTCTTCAATTCCAAGTTTTTGCTGGATAATTGACATTGACTGGATGGCGAGTCATAGCAAGTGTGTTGGAATTGATGCCAACTAGATTATCGTTGATGTTAGTGGCAACAGATATGTTGGCATTGATTTCCACTAGGTTAGTTATGATGGAAACTCGGGTTAGCATTAATGAGCATGGTGTGTCAAGCTTAGAGGAAGTCTCATTTTTGTTGTAGTCCCTTATAGAGAATCATCATAGTAGCAAGATTATTTGAGAAGCCATAATATTATGACTATGATGGTTGGGAGTCCAATTCTCTGAAGAAATATATACCTCAATATTTTAGCTCAGATGCTCTTGAGGTGACATAGTTGGATTATGCTTGGAAATAAATTTCCAACAATATGTGGAAGTCTGTAAATGGCCTTCTGGATCACAATTTAGTTCCAGTCAAAGTTTAGGTTACCCAAAGTCAAAGGTGCGGTGTTAAAATGGTTGGAGGAACCTTAAGAGCACGTTGATTTGTTGTTTTTCCAAAACGAGGAAAAGCAAGTTGGCAAAGATTTTTAGTAGAGCCACTGGAGGAGAGTTAAGTAAACGTGAGTAGACAAAGAAACATCGGGAAGCTTTTTGATTGGTTGATAGTGCATCCCATCGCACAACTCATCCAAGAAAAAATAACTAGGAAGAATCAAAGTGCACGCAGTAGAAAGGACAATATGGAAGCATTAGGAAGATGTGGGCCTGGAAACAATGGTAAGATTTATGATTGGTCAATGGTGGAGTACCCTGGAGGTTTCATTGAGTGCACAAATATTAGGTCCCTATACTGCTAGTGTAACCCCTTATTGTTATTAGTGCAACCCCCTTATTATATTGTTGTGCTCATGTAGTTCCCATACTATTATTATTGTGCCCCATAGAAGCCTACTATTGTTATTTTTGTGCCCTTACATTATTATTGTTATTTCGGCTCTGATTCAATTATGACCCCTTAGACTCCTATATATAGAAAGGAGGTCTTGTTATTTGTATCATCTGAGAATTATTCATTTGTGTAATATAAAGGAGGTTTTCTCCTCGAATATGCTTATTTTGAAGGTGTTGATCTCTCTTTTCTATCTTTTTGTGAGATGGTTTCATAAAATTTGGTATCATAGCTTTGGATTCTAGGGTTTCGCTGCTCCAAACAGGTCGTCTTGGAATTTGCGTTGTAACTTTTTTTCTGCGACGTTTCAAAAGCTAACAAATCAACCCATTTGAGACGAAATCTCACTGAACCTCGAGTCCAAATTTTAGAATTTTTTATGCTATATATTTGTAGATATGATCCGAGGACGTTAGTGTTTTTGCAAGCTCCATAATTCCATCTCAAATAGGTCATTGTGGAATTTTCACTATAATTTGTTTTTTACGACGGTTTAGATTTTGAAATTAAAACCCATTTGATCTGAAATCTTGCTCAGGATTAGGCCCAAATTTCAGATCCTGTTTCGGTATATTTTCGGAGATATAGTCAAAGACATTTAGGGTTTTTGCAATATCCTGAATTACATCCCAAATAGGTGACCTTGGGAAAATCATCATAACTTTCCTTCTAAGCATCAAATTGAAGTTTCATAAGAAGTTACAAAAATAGGATGGCCTATAGATTTATGTGTATTAGTTTTAGGTCTGAAGGTCAAAACAGTGACAAGTGGCACTTCATGCAAGTTTGCTCTTCTGAAAAGGTATAAAAATTATCAGGTCATCTTGGGAGATTGTGCATAAATATTTCTTGGATAATCCAATTTCGATCAGACTCATGGGATTGGAAAGAGGATGGAGAGGGCTAATGCAGGTCATAATTTCATAAGTGGGAGATCTACAATTATAGAGTTATAGTTGTTTCAAGATCGAGCTCCTAAAATCAAGAAAAGGTGATATGAGGAAATTTGATGGCAATGATCTAGTAAATTGGATACTATAGATGGAATAATATTTTTGATCTACATGAGGTGAAACTATTACAAAAGGTACATATTTCATATTTATATTTAGAATCAAATCAATTTTTATGGTATGAAGGGATTTTTTCTCGTAAACTACTTGTCATGTTGTCAATTTTCATGGAGGAAATGATAACACATTATGAGGATACAAAGAGAAACACCTTGTTTAGCCGATTGATAAATCTCAAACAAAAGGGTTCAATGGCAGAGCACATTGAGGACTTTCAAAAATTGAATACAAGGGTAAATGATATTCCATAGAAATAAAGGATTGATTCATTGGAGAAGGCATTCAGGTTGGCAAGAAACTTTGAAAGAAGAATTATGGAAACAAGGAATCCCACCACTCACAACTATAAATATGGAAGTGTTTTTGCTCTTATCCTTCTAGAACCTACAATTTTTACACCACAACAATTGGAAGAAAAAAGAGAAAAAAGGTTTTGCTACATTTGTGACAACAAATACACTAAAGGTCATAAGTGTGTTGAGAAGAAATTAATTTACATAGATTTTGAGGAGGAGGAAGAAATGGATTAAGAAACATTAAAAGAAGAGGATATACACCAGGAACCAACCCTAGACAAAGAAGAAGTGAATCCAACCATATCTTGTAAAGCATTGACAATAATTACCTCTCCTGAAACTCTCAAGATAGAAGGACATATCAAGAAGAAAAAGGTTCAAGAAGTGAAACATCACATCGAGAAAGAAGAAATGAATCTGACCATATCTTGTAATGCATTTTTCGGAATTACCACTCCTCAAGCTATCAAGATAGAAGGAAATATCAAGAAGAAAAAGGTAATAGTGTTGATTGATTTGGGAAGTACCCATAATTTTATTCATTGTAACATAGTGAAGGAAATGAATTGCTTCCTATATCCAACATCAGAGAGTCAAGTGATGGTTGCAAGTGGAGGAACCATAAATTTCTCTGGAAAGTGCCATAATATCAAGCTATCCATGGGAGAATATGTATTGAATATCACAATGCTTTCCATTCCAATGGGTGGTGCTCATGTTGTACTAGGAGTCCAATGGATACAATCCTTGTGTACAATAGCTTTTAATTTTCAAGAAATTTACATGAATTTTTTTTTGGAAGGAAAGGAAGTTGAATTAAGGGGCATCACAGGGAAACTGAGAAAGATAATCAGCTCTAACGGAATGATAAATCTTCTAAAGAAAGAAAAACTAGGTGTAATTGCACTATTATGTTAGCTAGAGGTTCCCATATCGAAATCATCTATTTCTCCAGATCTCCAAAAAGTCTTGGACAATCATTACAAGGTATTTGAGACTCCCAAAGGCCTCCCACCTATTCATGATCATGATCATTCTATTCATTTGATTCCAAGAAGTGTTCGTCCAAACATTAGGACTTACATATATCCATATTCCCAAAAGAGTGAAATTGAACGTGTAGAAATTCTCTACAAATCTCGCTCTGATACCATGTAGAAAATCTGTATGTAGGTTAACTCTATAGTGCAATATAAATCCAAGAAGAATACTATAGCCTACTTCTACTATCAATTTGCAGAAGCCCAAAGATTGAGTTGAACAATATAAGCAAAAGAAGAAGAATCAATGCACAATACACATGAAAATACTTTGGGGAAAACCTCAACTAAAAACCCCACTACTTGTATTATCATACAAGGTGGAAATACATAGGAATTATACAAATCCTCAGCTCTCATAGCTAGCCAACTCTCAATACAATCCTCATAGATGCTCACAGGCAATATTGGCTTCTCACAAGCCTTTCTCTCTGCCCTCCAAGCTCCTATTTCCTTGCGTTGTTCCTAGTGGATGATGCTCACCTCACCGAGTGGAACACTGCTCTCACACACTCTCAGAAATGTGCAATCCTCAACAAATGATTCCTTCTGCATGCATGAGTTTTCTTCATAAGAAAAAACATGCAACTGATAGTACACTGTCCTTGACATTTATCTCAACTGGGTCTTTCTCAGAATAGACATGCATGAGTTTCTGATGAGGGAATCTTCAATTAACTGGAGTACACTAGTTGAGTGCATGCATGCATTAGCTAACTATTAACTCTCTATTAGTTCCTCAAATAGTTTGGAACTAATTTAACTGGACTTAACTCAGTAAAATGATTTTACTAATTACAACTAAAATATAACTCAATCTTATCTCCTTAATTTAAGTCTTATCTTCTTAATTTAAGGGATAACTCTTGCATGACTTTAGAAAGACTTCTAACTTGAATTTATCCAACTAATTAAGTCAAAATAACTTAATTAATTATTTCCAAGTAGCTGTTAAGACTAAATTTTATTTTAATTCACAATTTAATTCAAGGACCAATTAAATTGGAGTATTTTTGTTGCCATATTTCAACACTCCCTCTCAACAAGAAAGGGAATATCTCCAACCCCGATCCTGTCTCTATGGAACTCGAATTTACACTTTGACAATGCCTTCGTCGAAATGTCATCATCTTGCTTCTCTATCGAAATATACTGCAGCAACATGATCCTCTTGGTTTGTGAAAATCCACGGGAAACAAATCTTGCCTTATGCTCCTCCACACTTCCATCAGCAGCTTGCTTTGCCATAGCATCAACCCAAATCAGTTGCTGCATTGCTTCCTTAAAGGAAGATAGCTCGGTCTCAACAAATTCCTCAGTAAGGGCCATATATCTAGTGTACCTATCAGGTGACCTCATCTGTCTGCGTTGAGAAGATGGTGCTCCTACATTCTCTCTAGCATCCTTCAACAATCAGTCAACTTCTCTTGTGCACTTCCATCCATCTCTGGAAGGCTTTGCTTGAGTGGATGTCTCCACTCCTAGAACCTCTGCATGCAGCTGCTCTGCATCAGTCTAAGGCTCCTCTTCCTTAGGAACCAACGGTTCCTCCACAACCTGTAGTTGGAGCTCCCTCTCAAGGGAAACTCACATGGCCTTCTGCTCATCAAACATCAGATCTCTACGAACCACTATCCTCCAAATGGTAGGCAAGTACACCCGATAGTTGTGAGGTGTATCAGTGTACCCCACACGTATCCCCAACTCTGTTGTCAGCTCAAGTTTCTTCTGGCATCCTTTGTCACATGGCAATATACCGATGAGCCAAAGATCCTGAAGTGATCCACATCTGGTCTCTTACTGGAGAAAGCTTCCTCTGGTGTCTTCATTCCAAGTATGCGATGTGGGCTTCTATTCTGCAAATAGACCGTTGTGTTGCATGCCTCAACCCACAAGTGAAGTGGCAGGCCTTGGTCATGCAACATTGCCCATGCTGCCCCTACAATAGCTCTCTTCTTCCTCTCGTCCACCCCATTCTGTTGTGGGTTATGAGGTGCCATCAACTCTCGTTTAATTCCTTCCACTGCATAGAAATCCTTAAACTATTGAGAGACATATTCTCCACCATTGTCACTTCTCAAAGCCTTGATCTTCTTCCCTGACTCTTTCTCGACCAAAGATTTTAACTCACAAAACTTTGAGAAGGTTTGCTCCTTCTTCTGCATGAAATAAATCCATCATTTACGAGAATAATCATCAATGAAAATCACATAATACCTTTGCTTCGCTGTGGATGTCGTCAAGAATGGTCCACACACATCAATATGAACTCGCTCTAAGAAAGCCTTTGCTTGACTGTCTTGATCATGAAAGGAAGACTTGGTGTACTTTCCCAAGATACAACCTTTGCATGTGTCAACTTGCTCAAGTTTACCTTTGAGAAGTCCTGTAGATATCTATTGCATTATCTTCAAAGCCCATGATGAAAATGGCCCAACCGCCTGTGCCAAAAATCGTTAATGTCTTGGATTCACACCAATTCTTCTTTCGTACTCAATGCCGCACAATCATCTATCTCTATTTTATAGATGTTAATCACCCGAATCCCTATCCTCTTGGTCTAACCCGTGGCTATGTGTTAGGATTGCCTTTCCTTTATTGAATACAACATTGTATCCTTTTTCCTCAAACATCGCGACCGATACCAAGTTCTTCTTCAGTCTAGGCACATACTTCACATCTTTTAAGGTGATAGGAGCTCCATGATCCCTCTGAAAAGAAACCATGCCCACTCTTGAAAAACTATACCTTCCATCGTCACCCATCTCTATGCACATCTTGAGGTCTTTCTCCTCCAAGGTACTGAAGACATTTTTATCACCGGTCATGTGGAATGAGTCTCCACTATCAAGATACCAGACACAACCCATCATCGATGACACCATGCATGCGATGAGGGTAAAGTCCATTTCAAACTGAGAGGTTAATGCCTCACCTTCCGATCCTTCCGAGGATCCCTTCTTGGACTTCTTCGATGGACAATTAGTTACATAACATCCCATCTTGTGACAATTAAAGCATCTCATTTTAGACTTGTCACCCTTCTTCCCTCCATGAGAAGAATTCAATTTGGAATGGGAAGCCTTCCCCTTCCCTTTCCTTGCCTTACTTGCTAAGGCCATATTTTTTTCATCATCATCCTTGGATGAAGAACCATCTCGTGTGCTCCTCCTAATCTCCTCCTGCATAAGATCCGACCACAGTCGTTCCCAATCTGGTAGTTTCTCCCTTCCATTCACAGAGTCTTGGTAGCTATTCCAACCCTTTGGAAGGCCAAGGAGAGCGAGGCTCCCCATATCTTCATCGGCAGTAGTTATTCCCACACTACCAAGGTCATCTCTGCATGTGGTGAGCCTTTTCAAAGATGTGGAAATAGTATCACCCTTCTCCATATTGATTCTTCGAAGATTATCCTTGAGCGCCGATTTCCTCTGGTTGCTACTGTTCTGGTAGAGGTCCTTCAATGTCTTCCACATTGAAAATGGAGTATACTTCCCATGGAGACTCGAGACAATATGGTCTTGAACTCCCTCAAGGATGATCCATCTCATGTTCGCTACACACTTCTTCCACTCACCCAACTCTTGTGCATTAGTTGAAGCTGGCTTTGGGATTTCTTTTTCAATGAATTCCTTCAAGCCATTGTCTTCTAATACAACCTCAATTCTTTCTTTCCATGATATGTAATTTGAGCTACCTTCCAAGGCATACTCAAGTCTCAAGCCATAGAACGCCATTGGCCAACCTTGAAGTATGATATGAATTCGATTTGCACTTGCAACCCCAAACTTCAAACTTCCAATTCTCTTCTCAATATAATGTTCACAGCTCCGATGGCATGTAGAAAATTTCTACAAATCTAGCTCTGATACCATGTAGAAAATCTGCTTGTAGATTAACCCGATAATGCAATATAAATCAAAGCAGAATACTATAACCTACTTCTACTATCAATTTGCAGAAGCTTAAAGATCGAGCCGAACAATATCACTAGAAGAAGAAGAATTAATGCACAATACACATGAAAATACTTTGGGGTAAGCCTTAACTAAAAACCCCACTATCTGTATTATCATACAAGGTGGAAATACATAGGAATTATTACAAAGCCTTAGCTCTCACAGCTAGCCAGCTCTCAATACAATCCTCATAGATGCTCATAGGAAATCTTGGCTTCTCTCGAGCCTTCCTCTCTACACTCGAAGTTCCTATTTCCTTGTGTTTTTCATCTAGGATGAGTCACCTTCAACCAAGTGGAAAACCTCTTTACCAAGTGGATGATCTCGTGATCTCACACACCGTTAAAACTGCGCAATCCTCAAGGAATGATTCCTTGACTGCATGCATGAGTTTTCTTTATAAGAAAACACATGCAACTGATAGTACACTATCCTTGACTTTAATCTCAACTGGGTCTTTCTCGGAATAGACATGCATGAGTTTCTGATGAGGGAATCTTCAGTTAACTAGAGTACATTAGTTGAGTGCATGCATGCATCAACTAACTGTTAACTCTCTATTAGTTCTTCAAATAGTTTGGAACTAATTTAACTGGACTTAACTGAGTAAATTGAGTTAACTGATTACAACTCAAATATAACTCAACCTTATCTCCTTAATTTTAAGGGATAACTCTTGCATGACTTCAGAAAGACTTCTAACTTGAATTTCTCCAATTAATTAAGTCAAAATAACTTAATTATTTATTTCCAAGTAGCTGTTAAGACTAAATTCAGTTTTAATTCACAATTTAATTCAAGGAAAAATTAAATTGGAATATTCTTGTTGCCATATTTCAACATAACAATATATAAGCTCTGACATGCATAACCAATGCATAACCGACATACACTCATGACGACCACATCCAACAACAACACCATCAACTTTCACATGGTGACACAAATGAAAACATGATGAACACCATGCATACACAACAAGTACATAGACCATAAGCATAAGGAACACATATGCAACTAACATATATGCATGATCGATACATCGCCCATCCAGTCCAAGGGGTGAACCATGCTCTGATACCACTCTGTAACACCCTCCTCCCACATTTACAAAAGTTAACCGGTCTACTGGGGTAAACATGTGACGAAAGGCTACTAAGATATGATTCAACTCCCCATGTACAATTAAGGAAGTGGAATAGATAAAAGACAAACAATCTGACCTTCTACACATGCTACAGAACCCTTAAGAGCCAACCAACCCTTCTAGGTGATCAACCCCTTGGACAACTTAGCATTTTACTCACCTAGAGCCTCAGTCTCTCCCATCACATGGGCATGTGTGTGACTGGGACTCTATAGTTGCTCCCATAGCAAGGGTGATAGCGGCTGGGGACTTTTTGAGCTAGTCCTGAGCCTGCGACCCAAGATTATGTGCCACTTTTTCAGGGCCAGGTCTCACGCCACTGCCCAGAACGTCATGAAACTTCCATAAATGAAAATTAACATCGAAACAATGATGATAATGCAAATACTTTAACAAACACTTAACTAGACCCCTACTAGCCATGATAAGAATTTCGTCAAACATGTCACAAATATACAATCTACAGGTCATAACAACATATTTGAGCATAGGGGTGTCATACTTATCTAAGAATCACTAAGAAGCATTGATGCCTTATCACATTAGCTGAATTATCATCTATTAGGTGACATATTCATTGTTCATTCATTTACAAATCAAATCATGATGAGAGCTATACATCATCACCGTCATAAAACATGCTCATGACCAACATATAACCAACAAAAATAACAAGGATATAACAACCATAAAAACCACATATGAACCAATACATTTACACATAAAATACCATGGAGAAGGAGCTCTTATTAGAATGCATAGGCTGACCAGGTATGGGACTTCCACGAATCACCTAACCATAGACTAGGCTGAAGCATATCTCTCTTTCATTGAGTCACCCCCGTGCCATATTCTAAGCATGAAAAAAACAAATCCATCAAAACTGAGGCTTCAAGAGGCCAAACTACCTCAACCCTCAACCAGTGATTCCACCTCATGGTCAAACATCACTAACCATCACAAGATCGGTCTCTACCCGAGCTGTCCAAGGCTCTAAATCATTTGTTCCAACCAAGGCTTCCAGGACTAGTAACTCAACCCACAACTATTGTCGGGCTTCATATCATTTGTCCAACCAATGCTCCAAGACTAGTAAATCAACCCACCAAGGGCTCTAAAGCGTTTGTCCAACCAAGGCTCCAGGACTAGTAACTCTACCAAAGTTGTTACAAGGCTCCAGGACTAGTAACTCAACCCAAGTTGTTACAAGGCTCTATAGCTTTTGTCCAACCAGGGCTCCAGGAACTAATAACTCAACCCATAACCAAAGGAATATGAGAGCCAACTAGAAAACAAAATTAAAACCCACAATGCCATGGTTATCTAGGAAATGGAAAGTCTAGGAAAAACCAATGTTAATCTAGGCAATCCTCCATGCTAATGACCGATCATAACCAAATAACCACATGAATATGTCATGCATGCCAAAAATAGCAAGTAAATCATACATGAGACTTGGTACTTGCAAGAAAAACTTGTTGTAGTTGTTGATCCTGATGTCCTCTTGCACTTTCCTACTTTTCCTTTGCCTTCTTTTTCCAAATTCCAAGTATGCCACACTTCTCCAAGAGTGTTCCAAAAAACTCAAATTGCCCAAGAGTATGAGAGAGAGAATAGAGAGAGCTCCAAAATTGAATTGACAAAAGGTTACAAATTGATCCTCAAAAGCCTTTTTATTAATGAGAACTCTATTTTCTTTATTTTCCATTATTTTCCTTCATTTTCCTCCGCACATGCTACTTGTGACCTTTCACCTTCCTTTTCTCCTATTTTCCATTATTTTCATAAATAAATGCCACTTTGCCTTTGCTAATTTCCTTAGCCATTAATTAATCACAAGTGATATCATCACTATATTTTTGCCCAACATTTATCTTATAATACGTGTCCCATGACAAAGGTCTTATTTTTTACCTTTACTAACTTTATTACATGGTTTTTTAACCAGGGCTTTTACAATGTGTTGCCCAAATTGTCAGCTAGTCAAGTCATCGTGTTTGCTGCTGACTGGGAAAATGCTTCTTCGACACTCTGGAACCTTATCTTGGCCTATAGAACTGAACACATCTTCCTTCCTTAGCAAATTGAACTACCCAATGAAGCCCATGTGCTACCCTTGCGCAAATTCTTGGATAAATTGCAATCTTTCTCTGCAATGCACTTTACTGGATTTGTAAAACTTCCTCCACCCTCTCTCTCTCTGCCCCTCTCTATCTCTACTTCCATATTGAATCTCAAACTCTTCCAGCATTGTTGTCTCTCTGGAAAATCGAACTCTCTAAGGAATTCAAACTCTCTGTGGTTCTCACAAGTGTATTCTCCATCTACCCATCGACTTCTTATAATCCTCTGTTGGACCTCCAACGACCAAGATTAAAACTTAAAAAAGGGACTAGATTAATTCCCTGTCGATCTGTGTGAGTTTCTATATGCCTCACACCTTATCTCAATTAACTATGATTAATTAATGCCTTTTCCTAAGTTTAGACTTAGGAAATAATTAAAAAATAGGCTAATAATCTAATTGAGACACTTCTAGGTGGAATTTCCAGAAACAATTTATGGGTTATGGAGAGCTTATGTGTTTTAGCCTCTCCACAAGTTTTCAAGACTAGAACACCTCTGGTGCTACAAAAACTAACACTCCTTAGCGAGGAAGGTATTCTTTCTTATGTTGCACATACCACCACAACACCTTGCTTTTGTACCACCCTCTTTCACGTAACTGATGTCCGACCACTACCCACCAATCATTGTGTAACTATTATGTTGCATCTGTGTTGTTACTGACACTGTCATATTGATGCCAACTTTTCATCTGCACTGCAACTCTCTCTCATTTGTTGTTGCTGCAATTGCAACTACTGCAACTGAGAAGCATCCGAAATATTGAATCAATTGTATCTTATGCTGCATTTGTCTCCTAAGCATATGACTGCTACTAGCCACTGCACTATCCACTGAAGAATATGTGTTGTTGTTGACTCTGCTACTGAACCACCTGCTCTGCTACCAACACTACATTGTGCTCCTTAGCACTTGAGTGCCACTAGTCTGCAACTATCACTTAGGTAATCTGATTACAATTCTTGACACTGATCCAACCTGCTACTAATTACTATGGGCCCCCATATCAAGGTGATGATGCATGAGGTCGACTCCTCAGTGGACCCTCCCATGTCTACAACTCTCTGGGATGACAACTCCAAATCACCCCACAACGAAATCTTCCTCTAGCTTGGACGATAACTTGTCTATTTCCGTGGACACTGCTCCTGGTCCTTATTCTCTGTATTGTCCTTCTTCCCAAGAGGACACTGCATACTGTAGTCGCCAAACTCACCACATCTTATGCACTTGACCTTTGACATGTCCTTCTTCTTCTTCATTCCCCCTGTCCCAACTAGGATCCTTAGATGCTAGGGCCACATTTTGTTCTTCCTTTTCACCCTTCACACCCTTGCTGCTATTGCCGTTGATGGAACTTTTTGCTAGAGCCTGCCTCAAATCCTATTGTTGTAGATCATGCCACATCTTTTCCCATTTAGGTAAAGTGTCTATGCCAAAGATACTTTAGAAAAACACTTTCCAGTCATCTGAGACATTATTCAGTGTTAACCGTACAAGCTCTATGGGTTGGGGTACCTCTCCAATGACTGATAGTCGATCTCAGACTTCCTGAATCCTAGTGAGGAAGCCATCTATGCTCTCATCCTTTTGCATCCTTATGCTCCTTAACTTCTCCCAGAGAAATAACTTTTGCTGCTTAAAAGAACTTTGAAATAGCTCGAAAAGAGTATCCCACATCTCCTTGGTCGTACCTTTATCTGCCACATGTGAGACTAGATGGTCTTGGAATCCATCCAAAATCATCCTCTTCACCTTTGCCATTTCCCTCTGATACTCCTTGCGCTGATCAACATCCTGGGGTACTACTACTACATTTTCTAGATAGGTATTTAGGCCATATTCATCGAGAAGGAAGGACATCTTAGCCTTCCAGATGACATAGTTGGAAGCTCCCTCCAACCGATCCTGATCTCTGAGCCCAATTGTGATAATCTCGAATTGGTTTGGAAACTCCCTCTTCCTCTGCTTGACTGCTTCTTTGCTACTCACATTCCTTTTTGGAATGTGCAATCCCGCTAGCTGTTATTTTCACCTACAACTAGGAAAATCATATTTCTTGGCTAGAAACCCTCTGAGAGGAATTTCCCTTGTGTGTGATTTTCTTTTCCACCCAACGTTGATTTTGCTACTGCAAAACCCTTTGCGTCCAACCAAGGAATATTCTCAGTGAAAAGTTGAGATTTTGCTACTCCCTCTACCCGCTAGAATCATTATTATGGGAAAATCAAATTTTCTGTCAACATGCAACTGAAAATCGAACCCTTGGCCAACAATTCGAACTTCCCAGCTAGGTATTACGTAGCACAAAAAAAAATCAGTTTATTGCTCCCTCTAAACAAAAAAAATAAATCTTCTTTCACCTCTTAGCTTCCCTGTCTAATCAATCACACTCTAACTCCATGTAAAATTTTCAATACTGAAATCCTATTGCAGCAACTAGATTTTTTCTTCTTCTTTCTAATAGTTAATTAATTTAAGAATTTATATGCTACAACAAATACAAAATAATTCACACTGCAACCTTCATAAATAAAACTACAAAAAATAATAGTGTTGGAAACTGAGAAATGTTAGTAGGCACACATGAAATATGACACAATTATTTTTAGATAAAATTCCCCAGAAAAACCTGATGTGGGAAAACTAGTGCAACAACTGAGGGTTTTATTATTATTATGCAGCAGCGATAAATTCCAAGTACAATTTGGATGCTGAAAACTGGCAATCCTGCAGAGAAAATACTTGCAAAAATATCTAGAGGGAAATAGCCTCACTCCAAGCAATCCGGACATTTGACGACCACTGAAAAGCAAGTCGTCCAACTGGGCTTGTGCAGGCTCTGCGTCAACCTGAAGTTGCCTACCACACATGTTGCCCAAATCGTCTACTAATCAAGTTGTCCTACCTGATGTTGACTAGGAAAATGCTTCTTTGACACTCTTGAACCTCAACTCAACCCCTCAAACTAAAAACATATTCCCTCAACAAATCAAACTACTCAATGAAGCCCGTGCATTGCGTAGCTTCCTCGAGAAATTTCGTCCCTTCCCTGTAATTCACTTTGCAGACCTGGAAAACATCCTCCGACATCATTTCCCCTTCCCCTCTCTATCTTTGCTTCCCTACTGAAGTTCAAACTATTCCAACATTGTTGGCTCTTTGGATAATCAAAATCTCCTAGGAATTCAAACTCTATGTGGTTCTCACAAATGTATTCTCCATCTACCCACAAACTTCTTATAATCCTTTATTAGACTTCCAACAACCAAGATTAAAACTTAATCAAGGGCCCAGATTAATTCCCTGCAAACTGTGTGATTTTCTCAATGATTCACAATTTATCTCAATTAATTCTAATTAATTAACCCCTTTTCCTAAGTTTAGACTTAGGAAATAATTAAAAAATAGGCTAATAATCTAATTGAGATACTTCTAGGTGAAATTTCCATAAACAATTTATGGGTTATGGAGAGATCATGTGTTTTAGCCTGTCCACAAGGTTTCGAGGCTATAACATCTCTGATGCTACAAAAACTAACATTTTATGCATGCATGCCAGTCGTCTGCATGCATTGTAGTGAATATAGTTGTCATGTATATAGTCGGTTTTACAGTTTGAGTTATCATGCACGATGTCGATAGGTTGATATGATGCTGACATTATGTGTATATACATGTATATCGTGTTAATATGTATTGATTTGTGCCAACAAGATAACCCCCCTTGAAACACACTACGATATGTTTGATTATGTTTATATTTGGTTTACTCGACATGGTATGTTTGCAGGAAGAAGAAGATCATATATGACGAACAAAATCGTGGGTTATAGTTCATGTGACTCCCCTTGTAGATTAGTTGAGCAATAAGGAAAAGAGTACTCTCCTCACATAGCAAATACCTTGAGAAGTCTAAAGGCAGATATCAAGAGTTATGAGGCAGATAATGACATTATCAATCATAGGAAAGGCTTTCCAGAGCTCAGGAAAATAAATCTGAGGTCAATGCAGTGATCCTTCAGATCTTATTAGATTTTCAGAGACAGGGACAACCATGTAGAAACTATGGTGCAGATTGACAATTGCTTATGATGTTTTAATCAAAATCACTAGACACAGTCCTTACAATCTCCTAGGCTGAAAAGGAAATCGACAAGGGTAACCTCAAACGACTTCAGCTCAGTAGCTAGACCTACTGAGCATGAGAGGGATCTCTCTAAGTCTCTTATCAGTGACATGACTTTAAATCAAATAAATTTTAGGTTAGATATGTGTTTTTGTTTCTTTTCTTGTGAACATTTGGTCTTTTAAGGATTTGCTGAACTTAGGGTTTGGAGCCACAAGTAGGTCTAGGCTGTGGGAATACAAGAGCAAACATAAGAAGGAGCTAGATATCAGAAGCCATGGTGTAATTTGAGTATTTTTTAGTGTATTATAGAGGATATAGTGTGGAAGAAACTAATGAGAATAAATAAACATGATTTCATTAGCTTAAGAATGCAAAACACATAACTATGAAACTAGATAACAAAGCTTGAAAAACAAGAATTATGAGTATTTTATCACAAGGCATTCATAGAAAGAAGAGATATAATGTAGATAAATATGTTTATACCATGAGAAAACAAAAAGAATGAAATACAAGCACCATGAAATCAATGGGATAGAGTTCCTTGAAAATAGCTGCAACCTGTATCTGTATTAGCTTAAAGATGATTACAATGCAAGCCTCCTTTACAAAAAGTTCAACCCTCTTCGCCCGAGGAGAAATGATACATATAGAATCTCCTAGACCACTTTCCCACCTTCAGGAGTCGAATTCCTTGGTGGAGGAACTGACTCCAAGATTCTCTCAACAAAGAGGTAAGAGTGAGAAGGTGAAACACAAACACTTCATGAAGAGTTTGTTTAGGAGTTTGCTTCTTTTGTGAGGCCTAATAAACATAAAAAAAAAACTTATGATGTACATTTATTCATTCCTACATCACCTAGCCTCTTAACTACTTCCATTTAATAGGGAATCTTGACTTTGACCAAGTCAAATTGAAAACTAGAAATTTTACATAGCGAAATTTTCCAAATAAAAACACAGAAAGTGCAAAAGCGTAGCACCGACTTTTATCTGATTTTTAGGTGTCTTCCAGGGGTCAAAATGAAAATATGAGAGAACGGTCAAGTAGCCCTTCAAGTCTAGTTTCCAAAACAGTTTGAATTTATGCATTTGGAGCATGGGAAGACCTTAAAAAATCCATTCTCCCAAGGTCGCTCCAGAAGCACAACGCCTGTAAAGAAATGGTCTAGAATGCTAGTTTTTTGCCACTTTTTTGCAATTTTCTCCAAACCTAAGCCACCTCTGTAAAATCTAGGCAAATGGGTTTTTAGAGGATGGAAAGACCTTTACAAAAATGTATACCTTTCCTCAAATGGACGCTTGAGGAAAAAACGCAGTGCCAAGGTGCTGCACTTCTAGAGCAGCGCCAAGGCGTTGTGCTTCTAGAGTAGCTGAATTTCTAAACTTAGACCAGAATTTGTCAAAAAACTAAAAATGCTCAAAGTTTTCTCAAAATTGGAGGGAAGGTGTAAAAATAGGTTTGCTATAGCTTCATGGATGCTTCAGCAAGCATCTACAAGTTTCCCTCATCCTTTTGATGTTTTTTGGCCTCCTTGAGCTTATTGTCAAGTTGTTTCACTTTGACATTGGCTATCATGTTTTGAGCTTGATAGTGATGCGCCATGTGTCAGAGCAATTGATTTTCTCTGTTTTCCTTCTCAAGGAGCTTCTCCAAGTGTTCTTTCACCCTATTAAGCCAATATTCCTTACCTTGATGAACCTCTAGGGCGATCCTATCTTCTAGGTCAAGATCCTCATTAAGTAGAATTTGTTCTTGTTCCTCTTGCAAAGATTTATTGAGGCCTCTTGTTCTTGGTCTTTTCCTTTTTCCTCTCACCTTTGATGCTTCAAGCTCACTTGATGTCATTATCTCCTTACCTTTGCCGACTTGTTGCATTAACTTAGTTTTTTCCTTTTCTAGGATCAACTCTTTTGCTTTGAGTTGACTGTTTTCCTTTTCAAGGAATGACATAACATACTTTGCCCTTTCCAAATTGATTGCTAGCTCCTTGATTTGGTAGTCCTTGTCCCTGATAGTTTGTCACATGTTTAAAGTTTGATCTTCTGCCTCTAAATCAACTAGTTCAAACTCATGCTCAACTATGTCTTTCTCTTTTGATGTCGATTCCTGCTTCGTCGATGAAGAAGGCTTGGCCCCTTTCTATTTGTGAGAAGAAACAAAAGCCTCTGCCCTTTCTTGTACACTTTAGTCACCTCATATTTGGATGGCTGAGTCTTCTCTATTGTTTTTCTCGATGAACCCACCTCTATTTGAATGAAAAATAAACTCTGAGGTATGAACAAAAATGAAGTGATGTGAAGCAGAATTTTGACAAAATGATAGAGGAGGTTTGAAAAAAGTGGATATGAACTTTGGATGCTGATAAAAATGAGTGAAGAAATAGTGGAAGAGTGATCTTCTTGAAAGGAGGAAAAACAGGGTTTGTAATGAAAAATGCCCAAAAACCTCTAGGAATGAGCTAGGGTTTTACTTTTTGAGAGGTAAAACTTTGTTTTGAGGTGAATTGAATGGTTAAAATGATTTATTAAACATGTATGCAGGTGTAGGAAACCATTTTACATGTTTTAGAAACCAAGAATAAAGATAGCCATTTTCACCCTACCATTTCCCATGCAAATTTCACTACAAACCCTAACTTGAAGAATCATTAACATGAGATGAATTTGGAGAAGCAAAAGAGGGATAATGATGGTGTACTTACGTGTCCCTTGTCTTAGAAGTCAATAAAATCAAGCTTTCAAGTGAAAAATTGAGATTTGGGAGAGTTTTGAAGGATTTCTGGGCACTCTGTCCTGCGCGCAGCACCAAAGCGCAACACAGTTCACAGAAGCACAAAACCATCTTCTAAACCACTTTTGGAGGCCTTAAACTACTCCCAATTGAGAGCTTGATAGCTCATTAGAAATCTCTTGAAGTATTCTCTAAGATGGATATCTCAAGCATGTAATTTGGACACTCCATGAGGGAGAAAATTGGATTTTCCCAAGGTCAATCCAAAAACCCAGGGTTTCTCTAACAAGAGTGCAGCACCAACTTGCAGATTACTTTGGATGCCTTCCACTAATCCAAATCACATGTTGAAGGTACCATTGGAAAGCTTAGGATGTCTTCTACACAATAGAGTCATCAAGCACTTCCAAAACCTGCTCCAAACCCCTGGAAAACTATCTTGAAGTCAAGCTATCCAGAAGTGCAGCAACACTCCCTTAGCAAGTGTATATGGGCATTTATTTCAAATCATAACACCAGTGCATAAACTGAATGAGGTTTTTGTTCATTGGAATATAATTGACAAAAAGCTCTTTCAATTTTGTAAAATTAGTCTCCATTTTGAATCAAACATTTCCCTATGAGGAATGATGAGGCGAGGTAGTGTACTGCAACATTGTCTTATTTGAAATAAAACATTACCGTTACCTTTATTTTTCGTTCCCTAAGCTGCTAACTCCCTTTACCCACTGAATTACATGATGGAAATGTTTTTTTTTTGACATGTGGTATCATGACGACACATGGAGTGAAACCCTAGACCATGACCTAAAATTAGGAATTTAACCATTTCATGACCCAAGACATTTAAATGCAGATATGATACCATGAAGAAGACAATGACCATGATGAGTGATGAAGACCATGAGTAAGTGAAGGGAGTGGCAATGACCTAGACACAACAACCAATGACCAAATTTTTATTTGAAGACTCACTAAAATGACAAAAATTTGACTTCATACCTTAACAACACCTTGTAAGAGCATATTTGATTACTGGTGACAGGCTGAACTGATTGACACTAACAAAATTAAATTCACAATTTAGAACATCAATCACAAACATGCAATGAGAAATAACACACATTCACATAGCATATTTCAAGGGGAAAGCAATCTGCTAAAAACCCCTTTGGTTTTTTACATTAATATGATGAATAGATATGTATTACAATTTCTTTGCTCAACTGAGCACAACTTGAAACTGAATAACCTATCTATCTGCTCACTAACAAGCTCTAACCCAAAATTAGTCAAATTCTGCCTTTACTTTATCCTTTATTTCCTTGCGCAATTCCTTGAGAAATTTGGCCCCTGTTATTTAGTAATTTCTCCAAAATGGATTGCGCAATTCCCAAGTTTGATCATTTGACCGCTTGAAACACCTGTACACTCAAGGCTAGTCTACAACTGATGTTACACTACCTTGGAATCTCAACCATAGTTGGGGAACTCTAATTCTCTACATGCACTGGCTTTTTTGGGCTGATTGATCAGTTAACTGGATGATCACTAAGTTAGACTAAAGTCTCATTGTACAACTGACCTTCCACTAGTTCCTCCAATAATTGGAACTAGTTTAACTGAAAGCAACTTGAAATCGCTGACCTTTATTTCTACAAATTAGCAATCAAACATGATTAACTGAGCTCTAACTCCTTAAACTTGAATTTACTAAGTAAATTGGGTGACACAAGCCATGACACATAAGTTAATTGCATCCAATTTGTTTACTGATGCGCAAATTTGAATTTTCTCAAATTAATCAAGACAAAATCAAATTGATATTTTCTTGTTGCATTTTTCAACACTCCCTTTCAACAAGAAAGGGATTATCAACCACCCCTATCCTACACCTGTGGAACTCGAACTTCCCTCTTGACAAATCCTTTGTCAAAATGTTAGCATCTCGTTCCTTTGTCGGAACATATTGTAGCAATATTATCTGCCTCTGCACACAATCTCACAAATGGTGATATCACATGTCTATATGCTTGGATTGATCATTAAATATAGGATTCTTAGAGATCTTGATGCAACTATGATTATCACAATATATCACAGTTGGATCCATTATCTAACCAAACAATCCTACAAGTATCTTTCTCATCCTGATCTCCTCACATGTTGCTTGACTTGCAACCATGTATTCTACTTCTACTGAGCTAAGCACCACAAATCTTTACTTCTTGTTGTCCCAGGAAACTGCTATGGACCCAACATTGAAAGTTCCACCTGATGTACTCTTTTGGTCGGATGGACTCCCTGGTCAATCTATATCTATGAAGCCACACAACTTCACTCCCTCTGTTGATCTGTAACATAGTCCAAACTGGGTAGTGCCTCTGAGGTACCTTAATTTGATTGGCCTAACCATAGCTTGGCTGGCTTAGCTGGTTGACTACATAGCACATATATGGTCGTGTTTTGACAAGATACATCATTGAACCCACTAGTTGCTGATAAATGGTAGCATCCACTTCTTCACCTGAAGTGGCATCCTCCTTCCTCTAGTTGGTCGCTAGAGGTGTCTCCATGGGTTTAAAACTCTGTGCATAATTTTTGTAGTATACCATTTTCATACTTCCCTTGAGACACAAATAGTTCCCCGTCACCTTTCCATACCTACAACTCGAGGAAGCAGTGCATGAGACCCATGTCCTTCATTTCAAATTCTGTTGCAAGGTCCTCCTTGCAAGATCTAATCAACTGCACATAACTAGTCAAAATAAAATCATCAACATATAAGACAATAATAATCAATTTACCTTATACCAAGATGTGATAGAGGTTTTCATCCACTTCACTTTTAGTGAAGCTCAAACTGGTGAGATAATTTTCGATCTTGGTGTACTTAGCACAAGGTGCTTGTTTGAGACTGTACAATGCTCGCTTGATTCTGCACACATGATACTCTCGATCAAATGTCTCAAAACCTTATGGTTGCTCGATGTACACCTCCTCATCAAAAACCCCATTGAGAAATTTTGTTTTTACATCCATCTAGTGGATCTTCCACCCCATCTGTGCAAGCAGAGCAAGAATTTATCTAATGGATGAATACCTTGCTACATGAGCAAGGATATCCTCATAATCAATTCCCTCAACTTGAGAGAATCCCTTGGCCATAAATCTAGACTTATACTTCTCTATGCTTTCGTCTGCGACATGTTTAACCTTGACGATCCAGCTTGAACCCATAATTTATTTGTTTGTCGATCTTGGTACCACTGTTATTTACAATGGATTCATATTCCTCCACCATTGCATAAGCCCATACAGGTTTCTCTACTGCTTCCTAGAAAGAGGATGGTTCGGTCTCTACATGCACAATCATTAGATCCATGTAGCCAGTGTACCTATCAGGTGACCTTATCTTCCTACGTAAATTTGAAGGAGCTCCCATATTGTCCCTCGCATCCTGCACAAGTTTATCAGCTTTCCTGGTTTTTTTTTTTGCTTCTCTGGATGGTTTTGCTTGAGTGGATGTCTCCACTCTCTACTCCCCAATTCGTGATTACTCTGCAACTTCCTGAGGCTCCTCATTTGGAGCTAAAATATCCTCTTCTGGTGTGATCTTAAGTTCCCTATCAAGAGAGCACCACATCACTTTCTCCTCATCAAACTTTACATCCCTTTGCACAACTGTCATTCTGAAGGATGGCAAGTGCACATGGTAGTTGTGAGGAGTTTATTTGTAATTGTTACATAGTATTTTGTTACTCCTCCTGCACTTCCTTGTGACATACCCTGAAGTGCCCAAAACATGATCTTTATACAATATACTCATCCGTGTATAGAACTCAGATCCCTCCTTTAACTTTGTTTGGAAAACATCTAGAGTTTTCCTTGAAGAAATGGCTCATGAAACCCTAAAATGAGGGTCATCACCCTTATAAAGCTCAAAATCATGATGATTACCTATTTCACCTTGTTAAGCTAGCGATAGCATCGCTCTGTTCTCTCTCATGCTCATGATGGTCTCAAAAAGGAATTTTTCCCAAAGAGGATGAGAAGCTTCATGATCTAGAAGCTTCTAGAGTGGCGAGCTAGAGGTGGTTTCACATAGATGAGGTCAAATCCTCCTAATTTGACCTCTTAGTATCATCCCTATGAGCTACCTCCTTAAGACGTGGGCCTAATCCTATCTTTGGAGGAGGCCTAACTCCCTCTCCCAGCCTATAAATTTCCCCTCTACCTTTCCCAAAAGGTTGATCTATGTCCATTTGCACCCCTATGCTAAGCTTGTGCTTAGAGGTTATTCATTAGACTTGGAGAAGGAGTGTTGGAGAGTTTCCTGGCTTGGACTTGGATCACCACTCAAGGAGAGCCTTTCAACATTAAGGCTATGGTTGTAATCTTCCTCTTTATTCTTTAAATAATAATACTACTGTTGGTTCATCTTCCCAAGATATATATGTTCATTTATGTATTGGCTTAGAATTCCTTGATCAACTAAGTAGGTTTTTATTGGATTTGGTATTGGTTTTGGTATGATTTGTTGTCTCTTGGTCACTTGTGCAGGTACATGAGCACTGGAAGAAGCAAGAATAAGTCCATGACACAAGCGGTTTGAGGATCTCAAAAAAGGAAATTGGATTAACATCAGAGCAAGGTAGGGCTTCTCTCTTGTTCTACTTTTCAATTATAATCTAGGAAGATGTCTAGTTGATTGTCCCTTCAATTGCTAGACCTACTCATTGGGCTAGAGGGATCATCTCTGTCCGTAGAGAGGATTAACCTTGTCAATAGTAACCCACAAATACACCCAAATTTTTTGTTGGCTTGAGCTTCTTCCCTGAATATTTGCAGGCATGGCAGTAAATCGAGGCTCCGAAAATCCTAAAGTGTGACACACCCGACTTTCTCCCTGAGAAAGCCTCCTCTGGTGTAATCATTCCAAGAATTTGATGAGGACTCTGATTCTACAAGTAGATTGTTGTGTTGCATGCCTTAACCCATAAATACAGAGGTAGGCCTTGGTCATGTAACATAGCTCTCGCAACTCCCACAATGCTGTGGTTATTTCTCTCAGCCACCCCATTCCGTTGTGGGTTGTTGTCATCCTACCTTCAAATGTCTTCTTTCACACGTAAATTTTTGAATTCATTAGAAACATAATCACTTCCATTATCGCTCCTGACAGCCTTCACCTTGTTGTCGGTTTCTTTCTCAACCAATGCCTTGAATTGTACGAACTTGGAGAATGTCTCATCTTTCTTCTGCATGAAGAAGATCCAACACTTCCTTGAGAAGTCATGAATAAAAATGACAAAATATTTATGTCTAGAAGTGGAGGCTGTCGAGAAAGGTCCACAAACAATAGAGTGAATCCTTTCCAAAACTGCATGTGCTTTGTTGTCTTGATCATGGAATGTGGATTTTGTGTACTTCCCCAAAGTACATCCTTTGCGTTCACCTTATTGCTCAGGTGCTCCTTTGGGGGGGATAATGGTTATTTATTTCATAATATTCAAGGCATCATGATGAAATTGGCCAAGTCTTATGTGCCAAAGTTCACTAACATCGCGACTATGCACTTTCTTCACCTTAATGCTTAATGCAACACAATCTTCCACATCTAACTTATATAGGTTATTCACACAAACCGCTATCTGCTTCACCTATCCTGTGGCTATGCATCTCAAGAATGCTTTCCCTTTGCTGAAGATCATATAATAACCATGATCTTCCAGCGGAGATGAGATTCTTCTTTAGGCCTGGAACGAACATGACTACTAGGTAAATTGACTCAGGGTTTGAGTCAATGTTGACCTAGTTAAATAATAGTGGTTTGGGGCACATGGTATAGTGTACCCATGGTATTATGGTCCGTGGTATTGCATGAAATGGAGCTTATAAAAGGTTGGGAATACTTCACTATAAGATAGGCCTGGAGGTGAGTGGTGAAGGCTCACTTGGCCGAATTGGCCAGATTTCTGGTCAATGCTAATGAGATCTCATTGGGTTGGGTTTTCCTCAGATTTGGGGTTTTGCTGGATTATTATGTGTATTGTTGTTGGTTATTTTATTATTCCTCTCTGTATGTCTTAGTAAATCTCAGTAATAATTTATCTCTCTGTCGTAAATTACTTAACTAGCTAAGTTGGCTTCAAAAGGACTTTTATTTTTTCCAAATGTTTGTATTGGCCTGGTAGATAGAGAGATAATTAAGTTTTTCTTGCAGATTTGGATCAAAAGCCATAGATTGTGAAGCAAATATGCACACTATTGGGTCATGACAGATTCAGTGGATGAGGAGGATATGGGCACGTGGATTAATTAACTGATAAACCATGTACCTAAAAAGAACGCTTAGATAACTAGCGGTTACAATGACTGGTGACCCATGTAATTCGGTGTTAGGACCCTATACTACTAGTGTAACCCCTTATTATTATTAGTACCACCTCCTTATTATATTGATGTACACATGTAGTGCCCATATTGTTACTATTGTGCCCCATAGAAGCCCACTATTGTTATTATTGTGCCCTTACATTATTATTGTTATGTAGGCTCTGATTATATAATGACCCCTTAGACTCATATATATAGAAAAGAGGTCTTTTCATTTGTATCATCTAAGAATTGTTCATTTATGTAATATAAAGGAGGTTTCCCCCTCGAAGAGGCTGAATTCTAAGGCATGGATCTATCTTTTCTTGAGCTGGTTTCATAACATTTGGTATCAGAGCTTTGGATTCTAGGGTTTCGTTGCTCCAAATAGGTCATCGTGACATTTTTGCTATAAGTTTTTCTGTGACGTTTCAAAAGTCGCAAAAAAAACCCATTTGAGAAGAAATTGCGCCAAACCTTGGGTCTAAATTTCAGATATTTTCGTGCTATATTTTCAAAGATATGATCTGAGGAAGTTGGTCCTTTTGCAAAATCCTGAATTACATTCAAAACATGTGACCTGCAGAAAATCGTCATAACTTTCTCTTTGAGCATCAGATTGAAATTTCGTAAGAAGGTACAGAAAGAGGACGGACTGTAGTTTCTTGTTTATACTTTTCAAAGCCAAAGGTCAAAACAGGGACACGTGCCACGTCGTAAAAGTTTGCTCTACTGAATTAGTCTATAATCAGGTCACTGTGGGAGATTTGGCATAACTCTTCATTGGAGAATCCAATTGCGGTCAGACCAGTGGCATTGGAAAGAGGACACAAAGGAATACTACAGGTCGTAGTTTCAGAACTTAAAGATCTGAAAGTATAGAGTTACAGTCATTTCAAGATCGAGCTCCTAAAATCAAGAAAAAGCAAGATGAGGAAGTTTGATGGCAAGGATCAGTAAATTGGATACGTCAGATGGAGAAATATTTTGATCTACATGGTGTACCACTATTACAAAAGGTATGTATTGCATCTTCATCTTTAGAACCAGATCAATTTTTATGGTATAAAGGGCTTTGTTCTCGTAAACAACTTGTTACGTGGTCAATTCTCACAGAGGAAATGATAGCACATTATGAGGATACAAAGAGCAACACCTCTTTATTGGAAAGAGTAAAGGGGCTTTGTGACATATTGCAAAGCAAAATTATGAAGCATACCCTTCACAACTATAAAGATGGAAGTGTTGTTTCTCCTAGCCTTCCACAACCTACAAGGGTTACACCACAACAATTGGAAGAAAAAAGAGAAAAAGGGCTTTGTTACAATTGTGATAGCAAATGCGCTAAAGGTCATAAGTGTGCTGAGAAGAAATTATTTTACATAGAATATGAAGAGGAGGAGGAAAAGGATCAAGAATCATCAAAAGAAGAGGATATATGCCAGGACCCCACCCCAGAGAAAGAAGAAATGAATCATACCATATCTTGTAAAGCATTGGCAAGAATTACCACTCCTCAAACTCTCAAGATAGAAGGACATATCAAGCAGAAAAAGGTGCAAGAAGTGAAAGATCACATCAAGAAAGAAGAAATGAATCCAACCATATCTTGTAATTCATTGGTCGAAATTACCACTCCTCAAACTATCAAGATAGAAGGACATATCAAGAAGAAAAATGTTCAAGAAGTGAAGATCACATCGAGCATCAAGAAATGAATCTGACCATATCTTGTAATTCATTGGTCGAAATTACCACTCCTCAAACTATCAAGATAGAAGGACATATCAAGAAGAAAAATGTTCAAGAAGTGAAGATCACATCGAGCATCAAGAAATGAATCTGACCATATCTTGTAAAGGATTGGAAGAAATTACCACTCCCACTCTGAGATAGAAGGATTATCAAGAAGAAAAAGGTTCAAGCAGTGAAAGATCACATCAAGCATCAACAACAAGTTCTCTAACTTTTAAAGGATAACGCCACTTCGGTGCAAAATCAAACAAAACAACAGGTAGATCAACATCATAGTGAAAATGTTTTGATGTAGGTGATTGGGTATTTTTACTGCTACATCTCAAGCAAGCTATTTATGAGAAGGAAATGTTGGCAATACTACATGCACTTAAAAAATGGGGACCTTACCGAATGGGAAGACTCTTCAAGGATGAGGAGGATGTGGAAGCATTATTTTGTGCTATTTCTATTATCCAACCAGATTGGATAAACGAAGCAAGGGATGAATGGAAGAAGGATGAAGAAGTATGGCCACTTATTCAAAAGTTGCAAAGATCCCAATTCAAACAATATTGCTAGAAATTGAAGAGGAAGGAAAAATCATATTGGAATCTGGAGCATTCACAGAAACAAGAGCCCGACAGCTACGAAATCGATCAATTTCAGAGTATCTCATCAAGTGGAAGAACTTACCCACTAAAGATTCCACATGGGAGGACAAGAATTTTATACAGAAGCATCAAGAACTACTCAAGCATTGAGGACAACACTTTTTGAAGGAGAGGGGCATGTTAGGCCCCTATACTACTAGTGTCACCCCTTATTTTATTAGTACAAACCACTTATTATATTGATGTACCCATGTAGTGCCCATATTGTTACTATTGTGCCCCATAGAAGCCCACTATTATTATTATTGTGCCCTTACATTATTATTGTTATGTCGGCTCTGTTTATGTTATGACCCCTTAGACTCCTATATATAGAAAGGAGGTCTTTTCATTTGTATCATCCAAGAATTGTTCATTTATGTAATGTAAAGGAGGTTTCCCCCTCGAACAGGATGAATTCTAAGGCATTGATCTATCTTTTCTATCTTTTCTTGAGCTAGTTCATAACACATTTTCACCACCTAGCCTCAATTTCAATTTTCATATTCAACCATTGAGGGTTTGTCATGGATTTGGATTGTCGTCAACCATCTTGGATGTGGAAAGAATCTTGGATCATAGACAAGATTAGTTTTATTAGTTTTGAATTATTAGTAAATATCTTGTAATTATTTACCAGTTGATTTTTATTTTCTACTTATTAATAAATGGTTGTAACCACAAAAGAGATTTGTGGATCTCAATTATTTGTTGTTTATCCTATTATCAAACAAAAATAATGTATAAATAAGAATGCCTTATCCATTTCAACGGAGTGAACTCTCAGAGTGTATGTCTATCTTATAATGGAATAGAATAAAATTTCATGGTATTTCTCTTTACATGGTTGTCATTCTTTAGTTCTATTAATAATATGCCTTGATTTAGCTTACAATGTTATAGAGTAGGTTGCTTCCTTGTTCTTGGGGAAATTTATCTCTAACCATATCACGATAGCCTTTTATTTCATACAAGTGTGTTTCTTCTTCTCAAAGCTTGATAATGATAGGAATAATAAATCATGGAAAGAAAAAGTCCCATCCATGTAAAAATATAGCTTGGTGATAGTGGGGTCTTAGTAGCATGATGGTGTTGAAATACATGGTCACTGCCAAGATTGAATTAGTTTGCATTGTGTTTATGAAGTGTGGTGCGTTTCATTTATGCAAGTTGATTCTTAGCTACATGAAATCATTCGCGTATATTTTTATTCAATGAATTGAACAAATTGTTGCATGAACATGTTGACTATCAAGAGCGAAAGAGTATAACAAGCTATAGATCTGCAAATCATGTCGATTCCAATTCAAGTGAACGGTGTACTCTTGTATTGTTAAACAATTTTTTTTATTTTCATTTAATTATGAGTTCACTTTGTAGTTTGGAGTCTTATTCTATTAGAGTATATTGTGATCTTGCACATACAATGTTTGCATCTCACAAACTTACGTACCTCGTATTTATAATGAAATCTAACATAATTTACACATATAAATTGACCAACAACATGTTGGAAAATAATAATGCTCTTTATCACAACATTTAGTCACCCAAAAAAATGGATCTTCTAATTAAAATCTATGTCAGTGGTAAGTTACATACCTTAACACCTTTATTTGTTAGAAAATTATATATTACAAAGCAATAGAACACATAGAATATTGCATAAATATAAACATAGAAAATGCATAAAACTAGAGAGACAAAGATATACGTGGTTCACCCAATTTGGGTTACGTCTACCCCGAACAACCAGTCCTTCCTTTCTATTATCCAACAAAATGAAGAGACACAACCTACAGCATATCCGCTGTAATATCCTTTGTTTTCTCTTATAGTCTCACCTCTCTGTTTCTCACTCGGAGAATACACATCTATTACACAGCCTCAATACAATGCCCTTGTACAGAGAGAGGGGTTTCCTTCTAGGGAAAAAAACCATAAACTAAACATAAGGTCTACCGTCAGATCATTTGCCTAATGAACGACCCAAATTGACTAGAAATTACTATACTCTTACAAGGCAATTTTACATCTGTTTTTAGCTTTGGGGGCAATGCCCCTGAAACCCCCGGACCACTAGCCCACAAACCCCCACACCCCCCCACGTGGATGGGTGTACAAACTTCCTGGGGTATACATCCGGCTGAAATAAAGACCTCTAAATAATCATGCTCCACACCCAACAATCTCCCACTTGAAGAATGATTGTAGCAACTCCACCACTGCTTCATTTACTGGACAATGACTCCTCTTTGGACCTAGTTGTTTATCATCTTCATCGTCATCCTTGAAGACCAACTGAAACTAAGCATATTCTCAGTTTCTCCCTGGTTACAACTTTTGTTAGCATATCTGCAGGATTCTGGCTAGTGTGTATCTTTT